>PVIC010006802.1:0-30916 GCA_004025085.1 Thryonomys swinderianus
ATTTCCACAGATTCACTTACTCACATTCAATTGTGGAAAATTCAAAAAATAAATAATTCATACATTTTAAATTGCATGCTGTTCCGAGTAGCATGATAAAAATCTTGTACCACTCCACACCTCCCACATGAACATAAATTATCCTTTTGTCCACAGTATCTGCAATGTATATTATTAGTCACTTAATAGCTCTCCTGATTATTGGATCAATTGTTGAGGTATCACAATGCATTTTACTTAATAATGGCCTCAATGCACAAGAATAGTAATGTTAGCAATTTAGATATGCCAAAGAGAAGCCACAAATGTTTCCTTTAGGTGAAAAGGTGGAATATATTTTGAGAGAGAGATCACATCCACATAGCTTGTATTAAAAAGCAATTGCTCTATTATTAGTTATTGTTGCTAATCCCTTATTGTGCCTAATTTATAAATTAAACTTTACCATATAGGAATGCATGTATGTATGTACAGGATAAAAAAATATACCTAGGGTTTGGTACTATCTGCAGTCAAAGGAGAACACTTGAGTCTTGTTATGCAATCTCTATACATACGAGAAGACTACTGTATTATCAAAAGAAACTTATGAATAAATTATTCTAATAAATAAACTTTGCCCAAATTACTTAAATATTCATTGTGAATCTAAATTAAGAACCATTTCATATCATTTTTGGAGAACAGCACAAATAGGACTAATAGGACTGGATAGCACAATGCACAAATAACCAAATGCAATGACAGTTACGAATTAATCAAACCCAATGAAATTATGAAATACTAGTATTATTTACTATGCTGAGAAGTATAAAATATAAACAAAATAAGACACATTCTCCTGACCAAATGGTAGTTTATCACATTCCAACTGTCACACTGAAGTTGTACAAAAAAGTCTAAAGTTAAATGTACACATTTGAAGTGGCCAATTATTCAAAACTCCAAATTATCTACTGTAAGTTTCCTTTTAAGGAAAAAGGGAAATTTCTTTTTTATGAAGGAAGGAGCCATTTGGATACTGTTAAAGTGCTCTTCACAAAGTGTAAAATAAATAGCTTAACTGGCTCAAAAATCTTTATTTCTGGGGTACCATTTTTTTCTAAATCCAGCATAAGTACATAGGTAAATGTCAAATATTAAAGAAATTATTGATATAAATCAGTTTATTTTAAACTATTACTACTTGTGCTTACATGAGCTGCTGTGACACAAGTGGTAGCTGTGAGCTGATAAATGACAGCTCAATTATATGTATAAACATTATAAAATATAGTATACCAATTCAATCTCATTCTCCAGAGAAACTACTTAACAAGGTGATATGTATACTTCTCAACTTTCTCTTATGTTTAAGCAAATATACTTGCCAATATCTACAGTAAACACATACAGGAAGAAAAATATAAATGCTATTCTTTCTGAGTGATAAATACATAGAATTGCAATGGGTCAGAGTGTACTGTATATTAAAATATTTAAGAGATTCCGACAGCCTTAAAAAACTATACTCATGTGCTCACTTCAGCAGCACATATACTAAAAAAGACTATACTCATACTTCTACCAATAATATTCAATGATATCCATTTTAGTCAGTACTGGATCCTGTCAACTGCTTAAGTTTTGTATATTAATTTATACTAAAATAATCTACCTACCAAGAAACTCTTAGGCTTATATGTGAAAATTCTCCAAATTAACCTATATTCCCTGTAACACATAATGTACAACTTATCAGAAAATTTTGATCCTATCATCCAAATTACCATATTTTGTACATAATATACTTAATCAAAAAATAAAGTGAATTACATAAATATGAGAATCACTAAGGACACTGACATTCCAAATAAAATATGCATTCATTTTGATTAGTTAATAAAATATAATGACAAATATAACATGGTCATATGTCTCACCTGATGTAATCGTTCCATATAAACTTAGGATAAAATATTTTTAAAACAACTATTTGAAGAAGCTGGAGAGTGAACACAAACGACAGAGATGGAGAAGAGTTTGTTTGAAACTGAACTGTAACCTATGAGGCTTGTGAACTGGTAGTTCTTTCCTGAAGACATTCTCCAATGCACAGCTGGCAGGAAGCTACCTCTTTACCAGCTGAAATGGTCAGTCAGAGTTCAGGGATAGCAGAATGGACAAAAGTTAAAGATAAAATCCTGAAAAGGAGGCTCGAAGAGGCAAGAACCAAAACCTACATATAAAATCAACCCAAATCCTTGGCTGACTGCTAAACTACATGTCTATAAAGCATAAAAGCAACAGATATAAATGGGAAGAACTAAGTTGAGACTGTAGCTGCTGTGCACAATAAGGGAAACAAAGAGGAAGGTCTTAATTAAGTGATTTATCTATTACGATAGACAGATTTCTTCAGAGAAACATAAAATCAAGGGCATCTACCATCTATCATTTGTAACCTCTAACATTCATTAGAAAATCACTAGATATAGAATACACAAGAAAATGTGAGCTAGAGGTGGAGGCACACACCTGAATCCTAGTACTCAGGAGGCTGAGGCAGGAGGACTGCCATGAGTTCAAGGCTAGCTTAGACTATATAAGACAACTGAGAAGTGTCACACAGACAGATACTTTAAATGATTTCATAAGCACAGAAGCTCAATAGAAAATATTAAAAAAGAAACAGGAATTTCAGGACTGCAAAGTACAATAACTGAAATACTGTAAAATATTCACTAGATAGGCTTAACAATGATAGCAGAAAAAAGAATTAGTAAACCTGAAAACACACCAATAAAAATTATCCTAAAGGAGAGAGAAAACTAACAGAGTAAAGATGAGAAGAAAACTAACATATCTAACATTACTGGGACAAAACCAGTGTGATAAATTTCTAATGAGAAATGCAGTATTCCAGTTAGTCTTAATCCTTCATATAAAATCTGAAAAAGTCAATCTCATACAAAGTAAAAAAGTTGGTTCCAAGAGGCCAAAGAGGAGGGAGATGGATAAGAAAAATGAAAAGAGTGATCAAAAGGCAAAAAGTTTATGTTAAACTGGAAGAGTAGGTTTTAATGATCTCTAGCACTGCTTGGTGCCTATGGTAATAAGGCACAAAATTGCTAAAAGAATAGATCATTATTCTTTCCACAAAACAGTGATGATGATAAGGGTATGGATATATTAACTGAATCTTTCTACAATGCACATATAGAATAAACCATAACATTATATCCTAGAAATATATTTAATTGTTACAGTTTTTTGTCAGTTAAAAATATTCAAAGAAAAATGGATATGGGGTAAGTAACAAGGGGAAGAAAAATATGATGGTAATAAAAAAGGGAAACAAATTTTATGTAGACAAGGGTGGGGGTTGTAGGGGGGGTAGGGGAATGGGAAAAAATGAGAATTAAACTGTGTCATATACTGTTGCAAATTCTGAATATTGTCTGTGACCATGATGGGTATATATAATATACTAATAAAGATTCAAATTTTAAAAAAGAAGAAAAAAATAAAAGTTTTTTTTTTTTTTGAGACAGGGTCTCACTTTGTAGTTCAGGCCAGTCCTGAGCTCACTATGTAGCCCAGGCTAGCCTGGAACTCAGCATTCTCCTGCCTCTGCCTCCCAAGTACAGGTCTGAGTCACCACACCCAGCATTAATAAGTGATTTTATAGGACAGAAATGGAAAATTTTTTAAACTCATATAAGTTTTTTGTTAACTTCTGCATATAAATAAGGTGTAATTAATTTTTCTCCGGACTATATTCTCAAACAATACATAAAGCTGGGGAGACCTAACTTAAAGTAAGCCAAACAGATCTCTTATTTGTAATGTAGAAGGAGATACAGAGCTGCTCAGTAACAATTTGGCAGTAAAAGCTTAAGAGAAAAAAAGTTAGGCCATCATTAAGTTAGGCAAGTCAAAGTCTTGCGCAAAGTCATAGGGAAACAGAAGCCACTGGTTCCTGCTTTAGAAAGAGGGAAACAAAGAAGAATCACCATGCATCTAATGAAAGGCAGAATTTCCAGAACTGTCTCAGAAAGTGGTAAAAATAAGGGGAAAGATGTGCTTAAAGTGAGGGGGGATATTCTTTTTTTTTAATTGAATTATTTATTGGTACAATTTATATACATCTCAATATCACATATGACATTGGGGGAGGGGGGATATTCTGAAAGAGATTATTGGCAATATGTTTTTTACTTTAATAAAATGTTTTAAATTTAAAATTTTACCATAGATTTAGATCTCACTTTATACCAGGACTTGGAGAACGTATCAACTAACATCACAAGGTCTTCTTTAATTAAACTAACCTGAGTAATTTGTTACTTCACAATAAGTAAAATTTTGTCTAAATTAAATAATTACTAAATACATTTAAAAATTTTGAAAGAAAACATAAAATCACTGTGACATCTACCAGCATAATGAACTATACCAGGACAGAGTCACATCTCTGTGAATCTTCCAGAAAAAACATTTTATATATGTCATTTTTCTTAACTGAATTGAATTTTAATTACTTACATTTTACTAGTCTTTTCTCTTAGATATGACATAAATAGAATTGCTTGAAAATCTGTGTTAATATGTCTTATTATCAGAAGATAATGCTTATTAAATGGAAAAAACAATCAGCAAGCATCATGGTGTCTGATAAATGGCATAACAAAAAAACATATGTTTCAGTTACATTACATATACACATCTGAAAATTGTTAGGGTAAACCATATATTACATAACTACTACTCTATTTATTCAAGAAAACTTTCTGGCTCTTCTTGCTTTCCTGAAAGTCAACATTAACAGAAACAAAAACTTACCCCCACTAATTACAGGTGCTAAAAGGTTTTGATCACTTAAATCTTCTAACATCCAAGCTGGAAGGATTCTTTTCCTCTGGGCTGGATCTGACTGCTGTTTACTGGAGCCCCCACATTCACCTAGAAAGGACTAAAAAGGCACATATAAATAAATAAATTCCTAATGATAACCATGCACCCTTAATGAGTTGGTAAAACTATTTACTGTGCAGAAAACATCACTAAATTATCCATCTGCCACTATGGATTGAATTAGTTATATCTCTTATGGAAATTCATTATCTATATTAGTTCAAGTGTTGCCCCAGTGTTTTCTGTACAAATGAACTTAAGAACAACAAAAAGCAGATCAGTGTTACTTGATGTGCCTAATTTTAGTTGTCTTTTTCTCTCCTCAACATAACTTGAAGAACCAGGAGTGGTGACATGCCTATAATCCCGGTACGCAAGCAGCAAAGGCAGGAGGATCGCCATGAACTCACCAGCCTGGACTACATAGTGAGAGACTCTCTCTTAAAAAATTAAATTTAATAAAAAATAAAACAGCTTTAAGAATATGTTATAATTGGTTGAAATCTTACGTTTCTTGCCACACTACTTGTGATAGCAGTCTGAATCTCAGTTACTTCTCTGGTTCTTTCCAGATGTGAGGTACTGATTGTCTTAACAGGTAAATTAATCACAGGAGATTTGGGTGCTTCATTCAATATGTCATCTTCATCAAGCATTTGACTGTTTCTATAAAATATAAGTTGTATCATTTAAATCATTTCTGCTGGCAATCATGTAATTGTAAATGTTATTCTGAGCACATCTGACTGGGGAATTGGGCTCTTTTTTCTCAAATATAGCACAAATAAAAAAGCAGATGATAATACAATAGAATTAAATATGTATGCTAAAATGTATTTCTCATCTTTGGCCATATAAATTGCCACTTATCTTTCCAAATAAATGGCATAGAAACTAAGGAGTTTACAAGAGACACCCTCTGTTTTCAACCTTGAGTTATCTGCTTATTTGCCCACAACTCCATATCTAGAGAAAATATGTAAATGTAAGAGCATCAGTTAAGCTTGTTAGTCTCTTGAAGAAAACAAATTATACATAGGTGCTACCAGAGTGCTGATCAATACTGAAATTACAATATTCTGGGACAACAGCATCCATAATTACATGTAACACATATTATCATAACCAACTGTCTCATCCGCTCAGAAAAATGCAATAGGGTCATCCCAAGATGTTGGGTCACCATAAATAGGCACACTGTATACTTCAGTTTAAAGGACACCCTTTAAAAGGTAGGCTACAAGGACAGAATGCAGAGTAGTAATCTAGAGGACTGGTGGTAAAGGCCCTGTGAAGAAGCATAAGGGAACTTTCATGGGGAATGGAAATCTTCTGTATCTCACTGTGCTGGCACTTAATATGACTGTATATGCTTGTCAAAGTGAAATCAACTGTACATTTTAAGAGGATTAATTTGGGCCAGGGATTTAGCTCAGTGGATCTAGCATCTGTCTTGCAAGCACAAGGTCTGGTTTGGATCCCTGGTAATCACATACCACAGTGCCAGGCATGGTGGCCCACACCTGTAATCCTAGAACTTGGGAGGCAGAGGTAGGAGGACTGCTGAGTTTGAGGCTTGCCTGGGCTATACAGTGAGCTCAGGGCCAGCCTGAACTACAAAGTGAGACCCTGTCTCCCCCGCCCAAAAAAAAAACCCCAAAAAACAAAAAGGATCAATTCTGTGTGTAAACTGTTCCTTAATAAATTCAAATTTTTAAAACACTGAAGATGTGTATGATAGACATTGTGAAATAGAAAATATTCAAAGGGAAATGGGGGAAAGAGTTAAGTAATGAGGGGAAAGAAAAATGTGATGGTAAAAAAGGGAAACAAAGCTTATGTATATAGGGGGTGGGAAGTTGCAGGGTGGGTAGGGGAATGGAAAAAAAATGAGAATTAAGTCGTGTCATACACTGGCACAAATTCTCAATGTTGAATGTGAACATGATGTGTGTATAAAATGTATAAAGATTTAAAAAATAATGAAGATGTAAGATTTTAGAAATTGTCTAGCTGAAAGGAGTCTAGTTAGTGGCTTGTTTTTAGTATTTCTTATATAAACAGTAATCTTCAAAGGCAGACAAATTTCAATGGCAGGAATCACATTCAGTGGTGGGAATAATATTATTCTATGAATATTCATTCATATTTGATTACCCATTCAGCAGCTGATGGACATTTGGGTTGTTTCCATTTTTCTGGCTATTATGAGTTATGTTATGAAGATCCGTCTATAAGGATTTGTATCTTGAGACCATAATGTTAAGTGAAATAAATCAGATACACAAGTTTAAATATTACAGTTTCCTTTATATGAGAAATCCAAAATATAAATAAAAGATAATAGGAAGTATGAAGATATTTTTCAAATTGGAAGAGAGCAAGAAGGAAGGGACATGGGATTAAAAAAGAATTGAAGAAAAATGGAAATAGTGCTTCTGCAAGTGAGAAGAGGAAATAGTGCTGGAAGATAGAACGGTAGAAGGGTAAGGGGACAAAAATACCAAGACATGTTTTGTAAACAGATTGCAAAATAGGAAGAAATGTTCAAAGGGGGAGGGAAACTAGGGGGCAAATGAAAAGAAAGAAGTGAAAGAAAAAAATTGAAGATTTGAAGGAAAAAATGGAAATTAAACTAATGGAGATGGGAAAGGGGTTGAAGAGAGGGAAGGAGAATGGGGAAAAATAAAAGACATGTCATGCACAGGTACAAATTCTCAGTGATGAATGTGATCATAAGTTGTGCCTAAAATGTATCAGTACACTCAATTTTTTAAAAAAAGATGTGCTTTGTACATGTACAAACCCCCGAGATAAGTGTATTCATTATGTACTGTAAACGTATACTAATAAAAATATCTTACCTTATGTAAATATCTTATGTAAATGTTTTATCTATTTTATTTTCCAGTAGGTTCAGTGCTTCTAATTTTTCCATTTAGGTATAAACCTAGGAGGGGAACTGTTGGCCCTTATAGTTCTTCTATCTTTAAAATTCTGAGGACTATCAGAATATATCCCAAGGAAGCTATACCATTTTACAATAACACTAAAATATATGAGTTTCAATTTGCTTTCAATATTTATAAATCTTTTTTATTACAGCCATCTTAGTAGATATGAAATGGTAGGGCTGGAGATTTAACTCTAGTGGTACCACACTTACTTTGGAAGCCCAAGGACCCAACTAGTATCTCTATGGTTTTTTTTATATCTTCCTAATGTTTAAATGTTATGTTTTTATATCTTTAATATAAAATATGGCATTAAAGTTATTGAGCTATGTCTAAAAATAAGTTTTAAAGTAATTATAGATGAGTTTTAAAGTTTATCGTCACACTACAATGGTACTTTCATCAACATCTTAGTGCTTTGTTCTAAATTAGCAGTTATTGTTGATTAATTCCATTTGTTGCTATCCTGCTGTCATTTCTTGTGCAATGATGGTTCTGTTTAGAAAGTCCTTGCCTCCATTTATGATTGCAAATGTTTTATCTATTTTATTTTCCAGTAGGTTCAGTGCTTCTAATTTTTTTAATTAGTTAAGTTTACTGGGCACATTTTAGGTATACCTATGATCACATTCACCATAGGGAATCTGTACCTGTACATAATATATCTTGGCTCTTATTTTCCCATTCCCTTTCTTGGCTTCCATTTTCCTCTTTTATCTCACTTTTATTCCTTTCCCTTCCTTTCTTTTTCCCTGCTCCCCTTTTTGATCCATTTTGATTTTACTTTAGTTCATGGTAAGTGATATGGTCCAGCTTCAGTCTTCTGTGTATAAATATTCAGTTTTCCCAACATCATTTTTTGAATAGACTATCTTTCCTCCAATATACGCTTCTGGTCCCTTTGGCAAAAATAAAATACCTGATTGTGTCTGGAGATATTTCTGTATCCTCTGTTCTGTTCCACTGACCCACATGTCTCTTTTTGTGCCAGAAGCATTGCCATTCTTATCACTGTTGCTTTGTAGTGTAGCTTGAAGTTAGGTATTGTGATGTCTCCTCTTTGCTCTTATTGCCAAGATTGCTTTAGCTATTCTGAGTCTCTTCTGTTTCCATATGAATTTGCTGTTCCTGATTTGATTGGGATTAGTATACTAATTAGTTGAATCAGTATACTAACTTTAGAAATACGACCATTTTGATAATATTCGTCTGTCTATCCAGGAGCAGGGGACATCTTTCCATTTTCTAAGTCCTATCCATTTATTTAAGGTTATGCTAACTTTTCCTATTTTCTTTTTGTGTTCTACAGTTTTTATGTTTTCTATTAATCACATTTTTTGTTTGAAAATTCTTCTCTTAGCTCATATGTTTGGCTCTGTTATCTTTGGTGAGCATTTCAAAACAGTTATTGTACTTATGAACTCAGAAAAATAAAGTCTGCCAAAAAAATGTATACACAGTCAGGGAAAGAAAAACTTTTATATGTATTTTAATACAAACTTTTTGAGTCAAAACCTTTAATTTCTACAATTACAAGAGGTACTCAAAATGGTAGCCATTAGTTCCCAGGCCACCAGTGAGAAATTTTTCATTATTTCCAACAGCCTCTTTAAACCACACGTGAATTAATGTTAATGATATGATTTTTGGAAAGTAGTTAAAGATGGGAAAATGTTTTCCAGGGAACCAATGATTTACTAGTATAGTGAACTGCTGCTTGGGTAACCTTGGTCATTGAGATAGCTGCACATGCATTTTCAATTTCTTCTCTAAGGGCAGTAGCGTAGTGGGTTTCTGCAATATACCCATAGGAGGGTAATACCATCTGTTGAAAAAAATCATACTACTTTTTTTCCTAAAGTGTGCATACATTTTTTGGCATACTATGTTCATTTAAATAATTTCTGTCTCTAGATATTTGCCAGTTATTTTGTCATTATCATCATAGTTTTATGTGTTACTTTTATGTGTTATATAATAAATGTTCTTTGAAAATATTCATTGAGGATCCTTGAAGCCTCTTTATTATGTTCACATCTGAAATTCTTCAAAAATGGTTCACATGCTTGCCTGTGTTTTCCCCATCATATGTCACAGTTTTGGGTTCTCTATTATTTCTCATGGTTTTTGTGGTTTTCTTTTGTCTTTGTTGAAAATTATGTATTTTATATAAGAATTTGTAACAACTTTGGATTCTTGTCTCCCTAGGAATTTTGTTGGCTGTTTTATGTTCATTCATTTATTTTTAAGTGATTTACTCAACTAACTTTTTGTAGTCTATTTTACCCTCTGAAAAAAGGAGTACAGTGTCTCTATCATTTGCCTAATACTGCTATAAGAAACCACAAATTTAGTTGGTTAGAATAATGCAAAGGAATTATGACGTAGTCTGCAGGTCAAAAAAGCAAGGTCAGCATCGTGACCTAAAATCAACTATGTTGATCCCGCTGCCTCCTGGAGTCCTGAAAAGTCCATTTGCTTGCCTTTGCCAGCCTATGAAAGCTGCCTGCATTTCTTGTCTCATGGACATGTCCTCTACTTTCAAAGCCAGCCATGTAGCATCTGTCATTCTACTTCTTTTTTTCTCTATCTCTGACATTTCCATCCTCTTCATATTTGGACCCTTGTAATCACACTGAATTCACCAGTATAATTTTTCATTTCCAGTTTTAACCTAATCGTATCTGCAAGGTCCCTTTTGTCAAGTAAAATAAAGATATGCAATTCCCTGAGAAAGTCTCAGACCTTCTTTTTCTTGCTTCATCTATAACACATAACACCTAATCAGATAGAAAAAGAAAACTTTCATTATTTCCAGCAAGCCTATTTCAACCACACATGAATTTATGTTAATGACATGATTTTTGGAAAGTGGTTACAGATGGGGAACTGGTTTCTAAGGAACCAATGATTAAATGGCTGGAAATAATGCTCCCTCTTATCCTTTTTTCTCCCTTGCTTCCAGAGAAGGGAAAGGGACTGGAGGCTGATTTGACCACCAGTGTTCACTGATTTATTCCATCATATCTGCATAATGAAGCCTTCATGAATACTCAAAAAGACAGGATTCAGGGAACTTTCAAATTCATTAACAGGAACTGTCCATGAGCTAAAAGAGTGATATAACTCCCAACTCCTCTGGGACAGTAGCTCAGGACTCTTCTAAGACCTCACCCTATGCATTTCTAGAGCTGGTTGTTCATATGCAGCCTTTGGTATATCCTTTCTAAGAAGTCAGCAGTCAATTAAATGAACTATTTTCCTGAGTTCTGTGAACCATTCTGGCAAGTGGTCAAGCTCAGGACTTTAAGTCTGAGAAAACTATGGTGCTGTCAATGTGGATTTTATTTTCAGATTTATCAATATAAATAAAATTCAAAATTCACTAACCTGATAACATATATTTAAGGTACGAAATTGTCCTTAAAGATACTGGTTTTTACACTAAGGCAATAAACTAATTTGAGTTAATATAAATAAAATTGACACATATAGATTTAATGTCCCTAATCTGAAAATTCAGATTTCAGGCTTCAGACTTTCAGATTAGTAAGTCTATAAAGACATTCAAAAATCCAGTGTTACAAAATATAAAACATTTCTGGTCCCAAGCATTTCAGATGGGATACTCGCCCAACAGTACTATACATAAATTATCAAACAACAACTATATTTTATTTCATAGAGATCTATCACTCTTTTGGATGTGCAGGAAAAATATATAAGTTAGCCATGAATGTTTATTTTAACAAAATAGTTCAATTCTTATTTCAACTGCTAGTTACAATTAATAATTTTTCATGTATACAAAAGAAAAAAAGATTTGTACTCCAAAGTGACAATGGTTACCAAATTTAAATTGGCTAAAATTTGAAAAAAATCCCTGACATAATTTATTTACTGTTTTAACATTTTTAGATACAATTTATATATACTGAAATGTATGTATCATAAGGGTGCAATTTCATTACTTCTGACAAGGGCATACACCCAGGCAGCCTGCACCTGTGTCAAGACACAGAAGAGGTCCGTTACTACAGCAGGTTCCCATGTGTCTCCTGGTCCACCTCTTGAATCAAACTTTTATTAAACTTCCACTAGTATAGATTAGCTTGCTTAACACAGAACATTAAATAAGTGCAATCGTCCAGTAGGGAATATTTTCTAACCTGTTTTGTTTTGTTTTTGGTAGTTTCCTCAGAGTTTTCTAAATACAAAATCATGTCATCTGCAAATAAATAGTTTCAATTCTTTCCCAACCTGATGCATTTTATCTGTTTTAGTGAATAGCTTTAACTCAGTTTTTTATGATAAACCAACTATGCATTCCTTATAATATAGATAGTAAAAATGAGGGCCAAGGGACCATTCCTCTCCATTCACCTGAACCTAGGCAATGCACCAGGGTTAACCAACCCTCCGCCTTTGTCCTAAAGGCCACAACTTGATGCAGGGAAAAAAGTAATAAGGAATTTACTAAATTCAAAACCAGGACACAGTGCACTACACCTGTCAATGTCCTACAAGGACCTTTCTTTACTTGAAGCTCACTCAAGGTTCATACATAACCGCTCCATTTCACACATCCAATTATAACAGTGAATTATGGGAACAGCATCCACAGTAAACATAGATGACATGATCAGCACTATCATGTTGTCAATCATACTCTGAAAGATCGAATGAGAGGTACTCCAGGCCCAGCACAATATTTCAAGTTCTTTAGTCCAGCATATTCCAGATGCATATCATTTTCCTTTCTGCAAGCACAAGGCCATTCACTCTGAGCATACATTCACCATTTAAATTTCCTTCAACTTAGCTGCCAGCACCATGTCTAATTCTTTGTTCATTGTGCACAAGAACCTGGAAGCCTGTCCTGGGATCCCACTACCCACAGTAACACTTGAACAAGCATTTCTCAGCTATGGCATATTATCCTCTTTATATACTGATGGATTTGACTGTAAATATTTTGTTATGTGAAATATTTGTCTGTAGTTTTGATTTTACTTTTATTTTTCTCATAAAGTCTTGTTTGATTTTGGTGTCAAAATTATAGAAGCTCCATAAAATGAGTTAGGAAGTCTATATAATCCTATTTGGGAACAGAAAAGGTGATGTTGCTATCATTTCTTCCTTGTAAGTTTAACACAGAGTTTGCTAGTAAAGTTTCTTCTTGAAAGTTCTTAATCAATTCAACTTCTTAATGGGTGTAATTCATAGGATTTATACTTCTTGTATCTATTTTGACAAATAGTATTTTTAAAGACATGAATCCATCTGCTCAAGCTATCAAACATGCTGGCATAGTTTCAAGTAATGTTTTTTCATTATTCTCTTAAGACCTATAGTATTAATGATATCTGCTCTTTCATTCCTGATATTGATCATTTGTTTTCCCGAATTTTCTCCTCTTACAATTTTTAAAGATTTTATCAGTTGCTTTAATTTTTTCAAAGAATCAACTTAATGGCTTTACTAATCTTCCATTTTTCTATTTCACTGACTTTCCATCTTGTTTAATTTTTTTCCCTCTTTAGGATTAATTTGCTCCTTTTTGCCCCCCCCCCATTACTAGAGATTAACGGAAGGGCTTCACAATAAAGTAACATCTTCAGGCATTTTTAAATAATTTTTTCTTGAGATAGGGTATAGCTAAGTTACTAAACTGCTTGAGCTGGGTTCAAACTTTTGATCCTCCTGCCTGGGCCTTCCAGAGTGCTAGAATTATAGGCTGTGCCTACATATCCAATTATGCCAATCTTTTCAAAGTAGAGGCAGAGATCATTGGTTTTATTAACTTTCTTCTTTTCTAATATAGGCATTCAGGTATAAATTTACTTCTAAGTACTAATTTACTTACCTTTATTTGTTGTTTGTATGAACATCTGAGAAGTGTGCATTCATCTCAGATGCCCACTTTTGGATTGGGTCTTTAAATTTGGGGTAGAGGTTGATTTTTTTCCACTTCTTTATATATTATAGATATTAGTCCTTTGTCTGAGGAATAGTTGGCAAAATTTTTTTCATATTCTGGGCTTGTCTCTTTACTCTGTTGGTGATTTCTTTTGCTGTGCAAACACTTTTTAATAAGATGGGATTCCAGCTGTTGATTCTTTGTAATATTTCCCATGAAATCAGGATTTTGTTCAGGAAGTCTTTGCTTATACATCTGTCTTTAAGAGTTCTACCTATTCCATCTTCCAGTACATGTAAACGTTTCTGTTTTAATAGTTAGATCTTTGATCCATTTTTATTCTTGTGTAGTGCACGGTGAGAGACAGGGATCTAGTTTTCTTCTTTAGCAAGAATGAAGCTAGTTTTTCTAGCACCATTTATTAAAGAGGTGGTCTTCCTTCTAGTGAAGACGTTTGGCTCCTTAAAGATAAAGTAGCTGAATGTACTTGAAGTTGTTTCTGCATCTTTTAATTTGTTGCACTGATCGTCAGATCGGGTTTGTTACAGTTGGTGAGGTTTTGTAAGTGTGTGTCTGTGTGTGTGTTTGCTATTTACCATGCTGTTCTTATTACTGTTATATAATTATTACTGTTATATAGTTCTTATTACTTTTATATAGTTCTTATTACTGTTATATAATTTTAAATCAGGGATTGTGATGCCCCCACCCTGCCTTTGATGTACAAAATTGTTTTTAATACCCTAGATCTCATGTATAACGATTTTGGGAGTATGGCTATTTTTAACTATGTTGTTTTCCTACCCCTCAGCAAGGAATCTTTCCATTTTCTAATATCCTGTTCAATCTCCTTTTCTCAGAGTACTATAGTTACCAATGTAAAAGCTCTTTCACTTCCTTTGTTAGACTGATTCCCAAGTACAATTTTTATGCTATTATGAAAGGCATGGTTTCCATGATTTCTCTCTCAGTAAGTTTGTTATCTGTATATAAGAATGCTGAGTATTAACTTTGTTTCCAACTACCTGACTGAATCCGGTTATTAAATCTAGAAGTGTTGTGGTGGAGTTGTGGGGATCTTTATATAGAATATCATGTCATTTTCAAAAACTGATAGTTTAATATCTTCCTTTCCTATCTTTATTGCTTTTCTTTCTCTTGGGGTTCTTGGAAATGCAGCTTCTTTGTCACTCACCTTTGTGTGTGCTAGCAAAATTTGTTGCCAGGATATAGCATCCTCTGTTTGCAGGAAGGCAAAAAAAGCGAGGGACTTTATAACCCAGAACTACTCTATGTGGACTAAGTTTTCCATACTTTTGCAGCCTATTGAATTTTGGGGGGAACTTCCCAGAATGGCAGTTCCTATTCTGCAGGCCACTGATGGCGCTACAGGTTGGTTTGCCATTTTATAAACTCCTATGCCTATGTTTGGTTTGATCTGTAAGTTTCTTATTTCAGGCTGATTTTGGCATCAGGATCCAAGTCCCTCTCTTTCTTCTAGTTACAGTGGACCCTTGATTTACAAACTCAATTCCTTCCCAAGGACTGGTTGTAACTCAAGTTGGTCAGCTGAAGGCTCAGGCTCCTCTACACAGCCTTTAAAGTCTCTCCCCTGTATAGAGGCAGATCTATATGTCTTTAAGAGAGGCATTGGCCCAGGATTTCTCAATTAATTCTTCACAGGAAAGGATATTGTAATGTTCCTTCCTGAACTCCTTAATGTTAAATCTCTATCTAAGACTATCTGGAAACACAAGTGGCCAACATCTGAGTCATAATTCAAGACTGGTCATAAGTTAAAACAAATTCTAGTCATAACTTAAGTTGTTCATGTGTCAGGCCAGTCATAACTTGAAAGTCCACTGTACTTGTTTTTAAACTGATTTTCTCTGAGTAACTCAACATAGTACCTCCTTCATTAAGCCATGTTGATCTCTTCCAAATAATCTTTAAATGACTGGCTCAAAAATCTGTTGTGTGCATTTTCACTTTTGACCAGCATGAATATGCTTATTATTTTCCTCAGATTTCCAATTTTACGCTTTTTTTTTTTTTTGAGACAGGGTCTCGCTTTGTAGTTCAGGCTGGCTCTGAGCTCACTATGTAGCCTAGGCAAGCTTCGAACTCAGCAATCCTCCTGTCTCTGCTTCCAGAGTTCTGGGATTACAGGCATAAGTCACCATGCCCAGCACTGTAGTATGTGGTACTGATTGCTGGTGGGTATGAGTCACCATGCCCGGTTATGGTACATGGTTACCAGATCAAACTTGGGACTTTGCGCTTCCTAGGCAGGTGCTGGAACCACTGAACTAAATCTCCAGCCCCATACTTTGCTTTTTTATAAAAATAGTAATGTAAATATGTTCTAAGTCAGAGGTTAATAGTATATTAATAAAATTTTAAAAGGTTTTGAAAAATGAGGAATATGTAGTCAATTTCAAGTTAATTAACCTGGTTACCATAGTGGTTTCTATCTTTGATAAAATATACAAAGGCAAAAAAATACATATGGAAATAATTACTATTGAGACATTATAAGATTCCAAAGTCAAATCTCTCTAAAAACATACACAGGGGAGTATACACACACACACACACACACACACACATGCATGCACATGAGCATACATGCACACACATGTAATCAAACACACACATAAATTATATAGCTACTATAGCTCCAATGCAGTTTAATTCTAGAATGGTTTATATCAAAACTAGTGTTAAGGAATTAGATTACAAATTTTATCATTATTACCTCATTTTACTAGGCAACCTTACCTTAAGGTACATTCCATTTCCATTTCAGAGTGTGTTGAGACAACACCAAAAATATATTTGTCAACCAATAAAGAAAAACTATCTCCAGGATTCAACCAGTGCCAAAGATTTGTCTTCATTGGTAAGAGCTGGCTGTCCTCAGAAGAACGATAAAAACATGGATTTGTATGTATCTAACAAATAAAGAATACAGTGGTGTCATAAATGAAAATTATGATAAATACAACTAATCCAGAATTTTTGGATAAAAATAATTTATATTTAAACACACTTAAAAGTTGACTAAATGTTAGCTCTAAATACCATAATTATTCATAATAAAGAAAAAAAGCTACATTTCTAACTTCTGCAGGAGTGGAAGAATAAAGCAAAGCATCAATTAACTGATTAAAATATTATATTTTGCTTACAGAACTAAACATTGGGTAATAAGGAATACAAATTTTTAATACAGTTTAAAAAATGAGAAATTGCAAGAAAGGATTCTTCCTAGTTCCCCAGAAATCTTGCATGAACTCCATTACAGAGATCATCCATATTCAAATCCTAACTAATAAGTGTACTCAATCAAAACTATTACCATATCTACAGTTGTAAATTATATTTGCCATTGCCTGTCCCCATGTTAACAAAGATAATGAGAGTTACTTAAAAAAAAAAAGACAAAACATTGACAGGCACTTTTAAAATCTCGAACAGAATTAAGCTGAAATTGGCTATTTCTGTAGGTCAAATAGCCTTTTCCCATCAGTATCACTGGGTTTTTACAATAAATAAGCACACGACAAAGTAAACGACAGCAATACATATTTTTTTCTAATAGAATAAAATAAGAGCAACTTCTCCTGCCACCCTTCCCTCTATTTCATCAGTTTGAACAAGACTTTTTCTGGAGACAACACACTATAAGTCCATGACAAGAAAGCAGTAAGATAAAACATGAAAATAACAAGAGATAAAAATTATAAACAGAAAGTATACAAGTTTGGTAGGCCATTATTTTATTGGTCTCAGTCATTTTATAAAATACAGGTATAGTGAAGACTGCTTTAGAATGGAGATGCAGGGTAATTTATACAAAACTGTATTCCTAATAGTTGTGAATGTTTGATTTTTAAGATTCAAAGGCTAAGGATTTAGCTCAGTGGCAGTGCATCTGCCTCACAAGCACAAGGTCCTCAGTTTGATCCCCAGAACAAAAAAAAGAAAGAATCAAGTTGTAATTTAAACTTAATGCTTAGAAACCCTTCACTGTGTTAGCAGTCACTCCTCACTTAGAGTAGTCCTTTGGCTCATGCCAGGGAAAGCTTTTGAGTGCAACAGAGACCTAATATATTAGCAGGTTCTGAGTTACACACACTGCTCACATGAGCATCTTTCCTCATTGCTCCTCATTCTATTAAGTGAAGACTCTTTCTCCTTGAGTGTATCATGGTCAGCAGAGCCAGGCATGTTAGATGAGATGAGATAAAAATCACAACAAGAATATACATGATTTCTGACTGAACCTTGACTATTCTATAAATGATGGTTGCTTCTTATTGTAAGTTAAAATAAGACCAAATTTTTAATTATGGGTATCTCAAAGATACAGATGAATCTCTCAATAATATTAAATGTTCATATGGTCTTAAAGTCACAGAGTAAGAAATAAAAACAATCGTAAAATTGTAAGTGTAGAAAAGGTAAAATAGTTAGGAAACTACATTTGTATACAAGCCAACACAAACCCAAAGACAAAGAAAACATTCAGTTTGACTATTTTCTTCCTACATGAAAGCATTTAATATTTAAAATATGTATGACTAAATATGAGGTAGCAATCTAGTCACACACAAAAAAGCAAAACAATGTCCCTAAATGATCTTTTCCTTACAGTGTGTATAGATCCCAGAAGTAAAAGCAAAAGTGAAATTCCAAGAAAGTTTAATATTTGATCTTCTGACTTATCCTAAAAGTACATATTATTCATTAAATGTTTTTTAAAAATCTATGTCAAACTCCAAATATGCCAGTAAAAATGCCATCTATATATTAAATTCAAAAAAATCAGGGGGAGTCTAGCAATAATAATAAATAAAAAGAGAAAACAAAAATATAAATGAGAAAAATATTATAACAACATTTTAAAACTACTTTATTTTATATCAATACATTGATAATATCTTAAAGAATATATCAACTCATTAAACCAAATAAAAGCAAGTTTGTTTATATGTGTGACTTGCATAAAAGTATCTAATTATAAAAGGAAAAAGATATTTAACCAGACCTATAATATTTTAAAATTTACTCAGTATCTAAAAACTTCCCAACATTTCCCCAAATCAGAATCAAGCAAATTTAAAGAATAGACAAAGTCTTCCTGAAACTAAAAGAGATGGTACAATGCCCAGTTTTTTAGTTAAATGATTTGAAGTTTGATTCTGAAAAAAGACAAAGGCAGACAAAATCTCAGGCAGTCCAAACCCACAGTGAATAAAAGATATATTCTGCCTGAAAGTCATACTGTTGGTGTGTGCTTTTAAAATATTGTAGAGATTATAAATGAAAATTTAAATAGATTATGCTATAACTTAAGAAGTAATGCAAAGGATGCATTAACCTAGAAGAACTGGAACTAAAATACAAATCAATTTTCTATAGCTTTCTCTTGGAGCTGCCATTAAATATTAAAAAAAGATTGATGTGTACCCAAAAAGAAGCCTCCTTTATTTTCAGTGGGTTTTTCTTTAATTTAGAAAACATTTTTTATCAGATGGGTTGAGGAAAGGCTATTATAGTTTTTTTACAGATATTGTACATGTTTACTCATAACTTTATTGGAAGAAAAACAATCACAACTCAAGACTTCTATAAAAATGAAATAACACATTCCAACGACACCAAAAGGCAAAAGAAATTTGCTGTTTATATGTTGTAATAGTACTGTTTCCTAAATCATTCAAAAGCCAAAGTGAGTAAGACTTTACTAAATTTGTATATGTGCTGCCGAAGCGAGCACAAGACTTTACTAAATTTGAATAAAAGCACTGAAGGCTGTAAATTCACTCTGAGAACATAACTATCCATTGGTCATACAGTCACTGATATAGGACTTCATCAGTTGGCCTTTATAATGCACTTTCCCTCCTGCTATTAGACTGAAGATTAAGTTTAAATGATATATGAAAAAGCTAATATCATCTTCTCATAAACTAACATCATCTCTGCATGTACTATTTCCAAGAAGTACTAAGGCATTTCTTAAAGAAAATATTAGAGGGGGATGAAAAGCAGAAATTCATCCAATTTTAAAATGCAAATTATTAACTGCCTTAACTATATTCAACATCATTATGAAAACTATTTTTATTTGGTGGTGAGTTCGGATTTCCAAACTGAAGGAAGGCAGAAAAAAATTTAAACATATTTTGAGGTATACAGGACACAAAACAGATCATAATAAAATATCTGCTATACTCACTTATATAATTTTAGAAAAAATTATATGTTATACACATTGAGATAAAAATGAACTGTTAGCCCACTTATACATCTCATTATTGTCAAGATTTTAAAATTTCCACTAACAAAGTCACTTTTAGATTTCTCTAAATTGTGCCTTGGTTAGCTGTAAAAAGTAACTGACTGAAAAATAATAAAATAAATAATAAAAACTGAATAAATAGTAATCAAAGGAAAAGGTATTTTCTTGAAGCCATAATTACATAAACAAGATATCAGGCATTACATAAAACAAAAGATCTATACAAGCTTATGAGGTATCTTTCCTTCAAGTAAAATAAGGTACAATCATTCTTGGAGTAAAATTCAAAATTTAAATATTCTAAAATAGCACTCAAATTCTAGTACTAAAAATATATATTTCCTTAAAAATAAACAGACTTTTGCTGGGCGTGGTGGCTCATGCCTGTAACCCCAGCACTCGGGAGGCAGAGACAGGAGGATTGCTGAGTTCGAGGCTTGCGTGGGCTACATAGTGAGCTCAGAGCTAGCCCGAACTACAAAGCGAGACCCTGTCTCAAAAAAAAAAAAAAATTAAAATAAATAAATAAATAAATAAATAAATAAATAAATAAATAAACAAATAAACAGACTTTTCAGTCTTCCACTGTTTGGCAATTTGCCATTATGGCAGTAATTACAAAACATGGTATCCTTTAAATTTTCATGTCTTAAGTTTTCCATGACAATTTTTAAAGATATAATATATAAAAGTTATTAGGGAAGAAAATCACTGTTACCCTTGAGATTCCATATAAATGTTCCCCTGTCCTATTTGCCTCTCAATTCCCTCACAAATAATTATCTCAAGTTTTGTTGATCATTTCCTTGCTTTTCTCTATAGATTTACCATTTCATGGCCCTGAAATATTGCTTATTTTGTTGGATTTTAAATTTTATTAATTATATGCTTCCAATGCTTGCTTTTATCATTCAATATTTTGTTCCTGATTTTAATCTTTTTTATGTATATACTGTAATTTATTTATCTCATTGCTAGCATATATTTCATTATACTTACCTATATATCACAACATTTGTCAAAATTACTGTTGCTGGAAATTTATGTTTTTAATATTTTTACTATACCACTTTGTTACATCATATTGTTATAAGAATGGTTTCTTCTTTGTACTTAATGAGTAAAATCTAGCATTTATTCAGCTATTCACAATTCAGTTGATAAATGTTTGAGATTTTTGTCTTCGGAGTTTTGGGGGGGGCAGTATTGTGGTATTAATCAAGACATTATAAGTGAAATAAAAGTCTGAGTGGTTTACGGGTTTATTTTCTGTGACATCTGCATGTATAATTATCAGTACACTTTAAGTTTTGAAAAATACAAATCCAGAAAAGTCTATAAACCTATTAATAAGAGCTGATATGCTGCTTCAGTACAAAAATAAAGAAGAAACCCAGTGAAGGACTTTTCAAAAGATCTACTCATCAAAAAATAAAGCACTCACTATAAATTCTTCATTAACACAGGTTACAGAGAAGTGACTCCATGCAGAAAGTCAATATGAAGCCATGAGTCTTTTAGTTTAGAAGGTAGGCATATTATTAGCCACAATTGCAAAATCTAAACTAATGTGTATTTTCAGAAAACGTATAATGAGAATTTAGAAATTCCTGTGTTTTCTCTGAATATGCTTTAGAAACATGAATTTTTTTTTTTAAGAGAGGGTCTCACTTTGTAGTTCAGGCTAGCCCTGAGCTCTCACTATGTATTCCAGGCAAACCTCATTCTCAGCAATCCTCCTGCCTCTGGGATTACAGGCCTGAACCACCACATCCAGCACTGTACTATGTGGTACTGATTGCTGGTAGGCATGAGTCACCATGCCCAGTATTGTTGTATGTGGTTATCAGGGATCGAACCAGGGACCTTGTACTTGCTAAGCAGGTACCCAAACCACTGAGCTAAATCTCCAGCCCAGAAACGTGAGTTTTTTTATATTAAGACATAGTAATTCCTTAGAAGGGTTCTAGAAATAGAGTACAAGAAAAAAAATCTATAAAAATCTATGACATCTCCACTCTCAGAAATGCCAATCTATAGTTCTCACTGCAGCATTTACTCATGATTTAGTAACATTAATTAAGCTTCTACTGCATGACAGGCATTATGCTAAATATTAGGGATACAAAGATTGGTGCCTATATTCTAGGAACTTATGATTTGGTCTCTTCTGATAGTTTGAAAGGATTGAGAGATGAATAACTGATGGTGAATAAAAAGAGCTCCAAAGAGCACTGACTATAAATATTAACTTTTCCAAACCTATGACACTGTGCAGTAAAAATGAGATATAGCCAGGTGTGGTGGCTCATGCTTGTAATCCCAGCCCTCGGGAGGCAGAGGTAGGAGGATTGCTGAGTTCGAGGCTTGCCTGGGCTACATAGTGAGCTCAGGGCCAGCCTGAACTAAAAAGTGAGATCCTGTCTCACCAAAAAAAAAAAAAAAAGAGAGATACAAATCTTCTTCAGGGTTGAGATAAAGTGAATTCAATTCTACTTAAAAATTTCCCAATACTAAAAAGATACTTTTCAAATTTGGAACCAGTTCAATGTAGGATTTTGAAAGAAATAATTAATACTTGAATAGAAAGAAAGAACCAATGATACAATAGGGAGTTATATATAAAATATGAAAATTGAAATTAGTTGAAAATGTTATAAAATGAATTTATAATATATACATATTATAATATCTATAAAAACACTTTCATGACCACAGCATCTAGTCCAAAATAAGTGAACCCTCATATTCACAGTCTTTTTACTTCATAAAAGATTCTACAAATGGAAGGGAATAATTATGTAGTATATCCTCAGAAACTGGGTGTCTTAGCCCTCAACATAAATGTGCAAACTAAAAATGTTTGTAAAACCATAGAGTTAAACAACTTCTAAATTTTAGAACTATTTAACTCTACACAAACAGTATGGAAATGTGTTAAAATACAAGTCTTTAATATACAGACATAACTTTAGTCACTACCCCATTCTCACCCTAAAAAAAATCGTAAGTATGAGCTTTCTTATAGAGTTGTACTTGGAATATCCAGTTACAAGCAAAACCATAGTTATAGATGAACGGGCAGTTATGTTTCACTAAAATTCTAATTATACAAATGGAGCTCTGCCCTATGAGAAAATATACTTTAATAGTATAGATCTTTTTTATCTCCCAATTATCTTCTGGCAATGAGAATGTTATAATCTGATATTAATTCCTTATATCTACACCCTTAGAAAATAGGCACCTCCAATCAAGGTGAGAGACACAAAGTTAAAATAAATCATTAATGATATATTTACCGGTTTGATTCGAAGCTGATCACCCACCACCTCAAGAATGGCATGTCTTCTGGATATTCTCTTATCTGTTATCTAAAGGGAAAAAATTAAAATTTCAAATACAGACACACCTTAAAAAGTAACAAAACAAATAAGCAAACAAAACGCTCAGCAATGTCCCTGAAATCATTGGGCTAGATCCAAAATATCACTCATTCAACAACTCTATATTGAAATGACTGTCCTTATTTAAAAGATAATTACATAACTCAGAGATTAAGAGATCTCCCAAAGTCCTTCAACAGTAAACGACAGAGCTAAAACAAGCTTTGAATCTAGCAGGTATGAGGATCTTACACAATTTCCATGACGACATGGAAATTCTTACCAACAAAACTCACATGGGAAAAAAGTCTATACAACAGGTACTATTAAAAAACATTTAAAAGGAGGCAAATGTTTTTAAAAAGGCAGTCTGGTAAATGTGAAGAGTCTGGTTGCAGGCTATGAGGACAGTAGAGACAGTTCAGGCAGATCTGTAGTTAAGCTCTCAGGCCATGCATAGTCATTAAGAAAACAGGAAAGCAGAAGGGGAAGTAGTAAAATCCAAATATTTTTGATGAATAAGAAATCAGCATCTCGGGGCCGGAGTGTTAGCTCAGTGGTTCTGGTACCTGCCTCGCAAGCGCAAGGTCCTGAGTTCAGTCCCCAGTAACCACATACAATGCTGGGCGTGGAGACTCACGCCCACCAGCAATCAATACCACATACCACAGTGGTGGGCGTGGTGGCTCAGGCCTGTAATCCCAGCACTCAGGAGGTAGAGACAGGAGGATTGTTGAGTTTGAGGCTTGCCTGTGCTCCATAGTGAGCTCAGGGCCAGCCTGAGGTACAAAGAGAGACTCTGTCTCAAAGAAAAAAAAAAAAAAAGCTGGGCGTGGTGGCTCACGCCTGTAATCCCAGCACTTGGGAGGCAGAGACAGGAGGATCGCTGAGTTCGAGGCTTGCCTGGGCTACATAGTAAGCTCAGAGCCAGCCTGAACTACAAAGTGAGACCCTGTCTCAAAAAAAAAGAAAAAAAAAAGAAATCAGCATCTCTATATATGAATAAAATCATAAATACATAGAAGTCAAAAACTATGTTAACTATATTTTACAAATGTTACCACAGCCAGGCATGGTAGCTCATACCTGTAATCCCAGCACTAGGAGGCAGAGGCAGGAGAACTGTAGTGTGTTTGAGGCTAGCATGGGCTACATAATAAGTTCATGACCACCATGAACTATAAAGTGAGGCCCTGTCTCCAAAAATATTTATATATACTACAGTAAAAGGCCTATTACCATTAATCCCACATCAGAATATTCCCCCTCACTTTAAATTTATCCTATCAATCTTGACACTATCTGAAGCAATATTAGAAGTTCTCTTTCATGTCTTTATGACGCCTGATCAAATATGTAATGAATGTTCCTGGTGCATACCATCCAGTGGAAAGGCAGGCTCATAAAAACATTATGATGTGTTCTTTTCTACTTTATATACCAAATCTGGTACCATGCAACTTCTGGCTCTTCCTCAAAGTCAGAAAGATCACAGACAGGAAATGTCTTGAATTATTTCAGGACACTGAATCAGTCCTAACAGTAGAAGTAAAGATATGAGAAAAGACTTCCAGAACTGCTTCCGAAAGAGGCATAATGATGAGATAGGTCTGGTCACAGCAAGGGGAAACATTCTGGGTAGCATTTGTGGCAATGTTGCTTTTAATATTCACCATATTTTTATCATACTTCATTATTTTCCTTGCTTCTTCATTACACCCAACAGTGTTCTACTTATGTTCACAATCACTTCTGCAAACCAAAGTTCAAAAATCATTGCATATGTAATGTTTAAAATTATCATTAATCCTTTCTACTTCACTGTAACCATAATACCTGCAGTTAAAACTACCTTTTTTATTTGAGGCTGAAATATATTGGAAGTATTTTAAGCACCAACTCACTTAACACCCTAATTATATAACCAATCCTTTGGTTAACTTACTATAAGTACCATATATATATTTTTTCTTTTGCAATACCGGGGATCGAACTTGGGCCCTTGTGTGTCCAAGGTTGGCATGGCACCACTTGAGCTAAATCCCCAGCCCAGTACTGTATATAATGAAATCAAAAGTGAAGCAGTATTCCCAAAGTCATTCCTGGAAACAATATTACCCTGATTCCAAAACCAGAGAAAGACCTAACCAAAAAATAAAACTATAAGCTAATCTCTTTAATGAACACACATGCAAAAATCCTCAGTAAGATACTGGCAAACAGAATGCAGCAAATCAGCACAAACATCATACATTATGACGAAGGGATGCAAGGAGGGCTCGACATATGCGAATCACTAAATGTAATACACCACATAAAGAAAAGCAAGGTCAAAAATCATATGACCATCTTAGTAGATACAAAAAAAAGGCATTTGACAAAATCTAAAATCCATTCATGATAAAAACACTGAAGAAAATAGGGATAGAACGTCTTTTCTCAACCTGATAAAGGCCATCTATGACAAACTGTGAACATCATATTAAATGAAGAGAAGTTTAAAGCTTTCCTTCTAAAATCAGGAACAAGATGAGGATATCCATTATCATAAATTCTGATTAATATAGTTCTCAAAGCTTTAGCTAGAGCAATAAGAAAAGAGAAAAAATAAAAGGGATATGAACAGGCAATGAGGAAGTTAAACTATCACTATTTGCTTACATAGCCCTCTACATCCAAGATCCCGAAAGACTTCTAAAACTAATATTCAAATTCAATAGAGCAGTATAGTACACAAAGTCAACACTCAAGAAATCAATAGAGTTCCTGCATGCCAATAACAAACTCACTGAGATGGAAATAAGCAATGGATCAGAAAAAATAAAGTATTTATGAATTAACCTAGCCAAGGAAATAAAAGACCTCTATAACTATAGTACCCTGAAAAAAGAGATTGAAGAGGGTATCAGAAAATGGAGAAATAGCCCTTCTGCTTAGATGGGGAGAATTAATATAGTCAAAATAACCATACTTCCAAAACATCATTATATAGATTTAATGCAATCCCCAATCAAAACATCAATAATAATCCTTACAGAACTGGAGAAAGCAATCTCAAAATTCATATGGAACCAGAAGAGACCTAGTTTAGCAAAAGCAGTTTTGGGCAACCAGAGAAAGGGATGGGGCATCACAACCCCAGACTTCAAGTTATACTACCAGGCACCAGTGGTAAAAAAACAAACCAAAATAAAAAACAAACAACAACAACAACAATAAAACCAGACTCATGGATTACACTAACAGAATAGAAGATACAGAAACAACTCCAGGCACATTCAGCTACATTATATTTGATGAAGGGACCAAATTTCTTTATTGGAGGAAAGACAGCCTCTTTAACAAATGGTGCTGGAAAAACTAGCTACCAGCATACCAAAAGTCGAACCTAGACCCATATCTTACCACTCACTAAAGTAAGATCAAAATGAATCAAAGACCTAAATGTAAGAAAAGAAACAGTGTTCACAGAGTACCAGGTGGTACAGAAACAATAAACCTGCTGCAAAACGGGTTAGACAGGACTCTTGGAGACACTGGCTTAGGCAGAGACTTTTTGAATAAAACCTCTATAGCACAAGAACTAGCAGAAAGAATCAACAAATGGGATCTCATCCTACTAAAAAGCTCCTGCACAGCAAAAGAAACCACTGGCACCACTAAAAGACAACCAACAACACAGGAAAAAGTCTTTACTAGCTGTTTGTCAGACAAAGGGCTACTATCAAGAATATATAAAAAAAAAACTTAAATAAATCAGTCCCCCAAATTTAAAGGCTCAATTCAAAAATGAACATCTGAAATGAACAGACACTTTTCAGAGGCAGAAGTCAAAGCAGCCTAGAAGCATATGAAGGAATGTTCAACATCACCAGTCATTCAAGAAATGCAGATGAAATCAACACTGAGATTTCATCTCACTCCACAAGAATGGCTGCTATTGCAAAATCAACCAGCAATAAATGCTGGTGAGGCTGTGGGGAGAAAGGAACCATTCTCCACTGTTGGTGGGATTGTAGACTTGTGCAACCATTGTGGAGATCAGTGTGAAGATTCCTCAGAAAACTAGGATTAGAGGTCCCATTTGACCCTGCTATTCTGCTGCTAGGAATATACTCAAAGAAGTGAAAAGAATCATATTGTAAAGACATATGTACACCATGTTCATAGCAGCTCAGTTTGTGATAGCCCAATCTTGGAAACAACCCAGATGCCCATCAACTGGAGACTGGATAAAGAAGATGTGGGGTTTTTAAATAAAATGGAATATTACTCTGCCATAAAGAATGACAAATTTCATTCATTTATGTGCCAATGGATATACCTTGAGGACACACTAATAAGTGAAATAAATAGATCACAGATATGTAAATACTGCATCTTTTCTCTGGTATGAGAACCTGTAGATATAAATGAGTTCTAGAATGTATGATAGATTTTGTAAAACAGGAAATATTCAAAAGGAATGTGGTAAGGGAAAGTAACAAGGGGGAAAAATAAATATGATTTGGAAAGAAAAAAGAAAGCACATGTATATAGGGGGTTAGGGGGTTAGGGGGTTGTGGGTTGGGTAGGGATTGGGTAAAAATGAGAATTAACTTGTGTCATATACTGGTACAAGTTCTCCAATATTGAGTGTGATTGTAAGCTGTATATAAAATGTACCAGGGCTGGAGATTTAGCTCAGTGGTTCTGGTGCCTGCTTCGCAAGCGCAAGGTCTGGAGTTCGATCCTGGTAACCACATACAATGCTGGGCGTGGAGACTCACGCCCACCAACAATCAATACCACATACCACAGTGCCGGGTGTGGTGGCTCATGCCTGTAATCCCAGCACTCGGGAGGCAGAGACAGGAGGATTGCTGAGTTCAAAGCTTGCCTAGGCTACATAGTTAGCTCAGAGCTAGCCTGAAATACAAAGCGAGACCCTGTCTCAAAAAATAAAAAAAATAAAAAAAAAAAAGAAAAGAAAAGAAAAAGAAAGGAAACAATCTGCTGGAAGACAAAGGTAAACTTTGTAGGCATGGGTGTAGGCAAAGACTTTCCAAATAAAACAAGATTTCACATGAAATAATACTAACAACAAATGCAATCAAAACAAATTAAAAAGTTTCCACATAGGGCCGGAGGGTTAGCTCAGTGGTTCCGGCGCCTGCCTCGCAAGTGCAAGGTTCTGAGTTTGATCCCCGGAAACCACATACAATGCTGGGCGTGGAGACTCACGCCCACCAGCAATCAACACCGCATACCACAATGCCGGGCGTGGTGGCTCACGCCTGTAATCCCAGCACTCAGGAGGCAGAGACAGGAGGATTGCTGAGTTCGCGGGGGCTTGCCTGGGCACCATAGTGAGCTCAGGGCCAGCCTGAACTACAAAGCGAGACCCTGTCTCCAAAAAAAAAGCAAAAAAAAAAAAAAAAAAAAGTTTCCACATAGAAAAGGAAATCACTAAGTTATCTGTAGGAAAATGGATGCCCCTTGAGTTCATACGTTAAGAGAAATAACAGGCAGACAAGCTTAAATATCACATCTTAAGTACCACTTAAATATCAGATAATAAGAAAAAAAGAGAAAAAGCCACCGTAATCTAGTGTAGACAATGTTATCTAAGAGAGTCCTCTGACTTAGTATAATTGGTACAATTTTCTTACATATTCTATATTTTCTTTGACCTATTAGTCTGGTTTTCAATCTATATAGATGTTAATTAACTCTAGAAGGTTTTATAAGATAAATAAATGAATATAGTGCTAGAAAAGTAAAGGAAGATGGAAGGAGAGAGAAAAAAGAAGGGAAGTGAAATATTTTATGTACATGTACAAGCCCTACAGTGAATGTAAATATTAAGTACTACTGACATGCACTAATAAGAAATAAAAAAGAATCTCAACAAAATAAGTTACATATTTTCCAAAAACTAGTTAATTTTTAATATTTCCTAAAATAAAATATAAAGGTAGCCCATTTTAATATACCTCTAATTAACCTGCATGGTTATTTCAGAGAAGCAAATATAAAGTGTTCCAACTCTCAAATTTGAGAGGATTCTTTCACTTTCCTTGGTGTTCCCTAGTATGCCAAACTTAAAAGCAGTTCTCATTTGCTGAGAACTTCTACTTAAATGTTGGTATCTACCATAATACTGTCATGGTCTTATTCAGATTTTCCATACTTAGAAACTAAAACTCCAGAAAATTAAAGTAACTTATAGGTAGATCACTCTTTCAGTGGACAGTACTCCAAATGCACTCTTCTTAATAAAAATTTCAAAAGTAATAAGCAATGAAAATTATTCTGTGGTTCACAATAAGAATTTTGTTTCTAACTTGGGTATTATGACCTTATTGTTATTTCAATAAAACACACGGATTTTTTAACTAGCAGAGTAATAAACTGTCAAATATAAAGCTATAATATTTAATGATGGTTCTTCTGATAATCCATTTTAAGTTTCTACTTTTTTCAACTACATTTTTGTAGAAAGTAATAATGACTTTTCCTATCTTAATCTTTCTTTGTAATATATTTCACTGTCACTAGGATATTTTAAATACAAAAGTATAATGTGACCTCTAGTGGACACATGATTCTATAACACTACAATTTCATTACAAACTACACTTCTCTACAGAGTAACAAAGTGTTTTTAATATTCTGAAATTAACATCATTCATTTTAGTTATAAGGTTCCTTTTAAACCAAAACTCTAGGTATTGAGTATGCTACAAAATTACCATTCATGCCTTCTCAAGAAGAAGCTTAAAGGTTTAAGAAATTATCACTAAAACATTTTAATTTCCAGATGAAGCTATAGAGGGAGGATGGGAAGCAGAAGACATACGGATTATCCTAGAGATCTAATGACTTGCTTTATTAACAGTCTGTCACCAACCACTACTTGTACAGAGTGAATGTTCAACACATTCTTATTACTATACAATAGTAGCAGCAATTATTTCGCACAACCAAAGCACAAGCCTATACTTATCAGGTATCATCTCTTAGTTTTCACAAAACCTGTGGAGAAGATACCATTATCTTCATTCTGTAAGTAAGAACATCCAAGTGCAGACAGGTTAAGCAACTATGTACTTATAAATATACAGCCAATAAGCAGTGAAGCCAGGATTTGAACCTAAAATCCTGATTCCAGGGTCACCCTTGCTCTTAACACTGTATTACCTGCCTTAACATCATAACATAAAACTTCATTTTCAAAGATTGTACAGTTTTTGCTGTTCAAACTAGAATATCATAAAGAACTGAAAACAAAGCAGAGTTGCTTAATAATCAAACAGACATACTAAGAAGATTCAGAGTCTCAATAAAGTGTCAAGGACCTTCTGACTTCTATATGGTCCTGTTTGTTCTAGCATCACATTCATGCCTAACAAGATGCTATCCAAATTTCCCACTTCTCTGTTCACAATAGATAATAAAGATACGATTT
>PVIC010006802.1:31016-53137 GCA_004025085.1 Thryonomys swinderianus
GATACAGAAAGAAAATAAAAGAGCATGTATAAAGGGGGAGGAGGGGGGAGTGGGTAGGGATATGGGTAAAAATGAGAATTAACTTGTGGCATATACTGGTACAAATTTCCCAATGTTATATGTGATTTTGAGATGTATATAAATTGTACCAATAAAGAATTCAATTAAAAAAAATAAAGATACGATTTAAGAGCACTGTCAGTCCACTGACAAAAGTGAGGAAATGACTGATGCTGGTCTGCAAGTAGAAATAGAAATATGATTAAAAAACAAAGAAACCCAAGGATTCAAAAAGAACACACTGATCAAAGGCCTTTTAGGATTGGGACAAATGTTCTAACATACTTCAAAATACTGCATACCGACATTTTCTTGTTCCTTGCAAAGTTACCAAATTTAAATTAAGTCTTCAGTTGAAAGTCAGACATTTCACATCTTAGAAAGGCATAAAAATTATTGAAATTGAACCATTCCATCTCCTGTAGAATAAATGTACCTAACTAAATTCTAATCACTCCAAGAAATTCTAATCTGCAAGGAGTCAGACATCAACAAATACAGCAATTAAAACCACTCATGGCCAACATCTAAAGCATGAGAAAGATTTCTAAAAACTTTAACGCACATGCAAATCCAGCAGATCAAGTTGTGGAACTAGGAATGCTGGAACACAGACTCACAGATACATTATTCAAAAAAAAGTAAGATTTGCTTCAAGTGGGAAACACTAAAGACATGTCTCAGACCAGCATTTCAGGGGCCCAGCCAAGAAAGAATCCAAAAGAAGAGGCCTAAAAATATGGGCAACTGGGTATATCAAGCTCAGAAAAGGCACCACCTGTGGGGAGAATGGAGGTACTTGGCAGAAAGAATACATACAACCGCACAGATCTTGGCTTCTTAAATACCATTTCCCACTCACTGAAACCAGAAATCTTTGGAGAAATAATTGATTCCATGTCTGGGACAAAGAAATATAGGCTATTTTGGCTTAGATCTAAAATGTCTCCAAAGTCTCATGTATTCAGAAGTAGGCATTTTGGAGAGTAACTGGACCAGTGGATTAACCCACCAATGAATCACGATTGAGTAGCATGTTAAGAGCTGAGACCCATTCAGGAAGAGAGGAATGGGGGTGAGATCTCAGTGTATTCTTGTCCCCTGCTCCTCTCTCCACTCTAGTTCCTGGCTGTGTGGATTGAGCAGCTCTCCTCAGCCACGCTCTCACATTATGCTGCTTCTACTTATGAGCCAATGAAACCTCTCCACGTTATAAATTGTGTCAGGTATTTTGTCTCAGTGACAAGAAAATAGACAAATGCATGATAGTTTGTTGTGCCAGAGAATAAGAAAATACTCAAAAGTTAATGGGTACATGTCAACCAAACAGAAATAGCAGTATGAAAACATCCTCAGTAGCCAACGTGTTAGGAAGTGGAAGGTATCAAAATGATTAATGATAAAAATTGAATATAGTTCATTGAATACTAAAATAATTCATGATTTCATATCAAGTAAAGAAAGAGATTAAGCTGAGCATGGTGAATCATGCCTGTAATCCCAGCACTCAGGAGGCAGAGGCAGGAGGATTGTTGAGTTCAAGGCTTGCGTGGGCTACATAGTGAGCTCAGGGCCAGCTGAACTACAAAGCAAGACCCTGTTTCAAAGAAAAAGAAAAAAAAAGAAAGAGATTAGCCTTGGAAGAAAAACTTTATGAAAAAATGACAGGAATACAAGAAACCATAGAACAAGAAATACAAGAAACCATAGTCTGAAAAAGTACCAGTGTCATAATCAATAAGGATCAACTTTCAGGAGGAAGCTTGTTGGAAAACAAATATTCATGAAGTTTCAGATCATTATTCTAAAGGCTACATATTCTTCACTGAGGCAGCACCTTACCCAAGTGATCACATTTACTAATAAAGCAACAAACAGCAGGAAAAACTCATACCCTGAGGTGGTGCTCTCATTCTCCATAACCAACACAATATTCCTGCCAAAAATATTTACCCTGAATCAAATCATACACAAAAAACTAGATGAATCAAAGCTGAGGGACATTTATAAAAACAACTGGCCTAGACTTGTAACAGTAGTCACATCAAGATGAAAGCAAGAGAACCATTCTAGATAATAAAAGGGATAATATTTAAAGGATCCTAATTTTTTGGAAAATGTTTTTTAAAAAGGATAATCTTCGAAAGGCAGCATAAAACTAAAAAAGGAACATTATAAACATTTACTTCACGGTTATAAAGTTCTAAAGTATAATACAATATATGGTTGTACAGAAATATGCTTAAGTGATATACTCTTAAGAAATACATGTTAATAGAGGAAGGCCTGTCTTACTTTTCTTATATGGTTGTACAGAAATATGTTTACCTTAAGAAATACACGTTAACCAACAGATGAAGTATTGTCTTATTTTTCTTATTGTGGAGACAAAATATCCAATATCCAAAGTAAAAGGAGGAAAGGTTATTTGGTTCACAGTTTGTAGAAATTTTTGTCCATAGATGGTTGGCTCTAAGGCAAGGTAGCTTGGCAAAGGGGCAACACAGAGGAGAAACAATTCATGGCAGGTAGAAGACAGTAAAAGCAAGCCATAAACCACAAGTGATAACAGCAGCTTCTTTCTGTCCCTTCTCTAGGCTGCCTGGCTTAGTGCAGGTGCCACACCAATCAGTACACTGATTTGGTGTCACCCTTATTCCCAGCATCACAATCTAAATTTGGCCTCTTTGAAAGAGCCTCACCTATGACCACATGAAGTTTTCAGGGACATCTAGACACAAACCATAACATTCCACCCTGGACTTCTCAAATACTCGTGTGTGTCCCTTTACACAAAAGGCATTTGGTCCATCGCTAAGAGTTCCCCAAGTCCCATCAGTTTCAGCACTGCTGAAAAGTCAAGTCCAAAGTCTACTCTGAGAGTCAAGGCAAACTCTTAGCTTCAAGTCCCTGTACATGTGAAAAGAATGTTAAACACTCCCAACATATAATGGCAAAGGATACACATTTCCATTCTAAAAGGTACAAATAGGGGGGATACAAAGGCATGGGACCAAACCAAGTCTAAAACCCAGCAGGGTAAACATTAACTCCTACAATTCCACTTCCAGAATCCCTAGCAATCTATTACAAGCTGTGAACTCCAAACAAGTTGGGTGTCTCGGCCCTGTGGCAATGCCAGTGGTTATAGCTCCCAAGGCTTCTCTTCATGAGCCAGCTCTACTCTCCCTTTGCAGTTTTTCTCAGATGACCCACATTCATGGCTTCCCAAAACTTCTGGGGTCTCCACTGCACCTTTTAGCTTCACTCACAAGTTCATTCACTGCCCTCTCTGAGTCACACTGTTTGATCTCCCAGGCCATCTTCTGAAATGTGAGTGGAAGCCTTCCTGATCCCACAGTTCCTGCACTCTGGGTTTAGCTAAAGCCAACACCACCTGGAGGACACCAGGGTCTGCCACCAGCTGAAGCATTAGCCAGGCTTCTCTCTCTCTTGGATACAGGGGTTGAGTGCATGGACCACTAAACATTCTGAACTCAGTTCTGAGAAACTAATTCTCTACACTGCCATCATCTGGCAAACAGTCTTCTGGAACTCTCTTCTCAAGTAAAATCTTTCATGTTTGCAACTCTGGGGCAGTAAAGGGTGGAGACCTGCTGATTCTTCTGATATTCTCAGTCTATCTTTTCTGTTGCCTTCTTCTGAAAGTTTAGCTTTTTCTTGCTAGTCTTTTCAGGGACCAGTTTCTCTTCTGTTGAATTTTTATAGGCCACAATGTTACTAAAGCTTCCTTTCTGGCCACACTCAAAACATTTTAAATCATTCTATTAGGCTTGTTGGTCTTGATTTTCAACATAGATCTGGCTAAAAGCCCCCCAAAACAGCCATGCCACAGCTTCAACGTTAGACTATGTTGAAATTTCTTCTGCAAGATTAGTCCACTGCTCTTAATCTCAGTCTCCAGCAAGGTCTCTGGACATGAGCTAAATCCAAACAAACTTTCTGCCAAGGAATAATACACATTGTCCGACAGTCAATGGAGTCCTTCCCCAAAAGAAACCTCCCAAGCCTGATCTTTACTGCCAGCATTTCTATCACCATTCTGATCTTCTGAGCTTTGACCAGACTTTCCCATCAAGTACAGTTTCAGGTATTCCAGGACAGCATCTCCAAACCTTTCCAAACTCTTCCCACAAGCCAGTTCCAAAGATTCTGGTCAGGTACAGTCACAGCAATGGCTGCACTCTCCTGTCTCATTGACTTTTCTCATGGCTAAGAAAAAAATACCAAACATCCAAAGTGAAAGGACAAAGGGTATATTTGGCTCACAGTTTGGAGAAGTTTCAGTCCCTAGTGCACTAGCTCCAAGGCAGGATGGCTTGGTAGAGGGGACTCAGAAAGAAGGAACAGTTCATGGTAGGCAAAAGGCAGCAAAAGCAAACCACAACAATAGTAGTGTCTTTCTGTCCCTTTTATCTGGGGTTACCTGGCTTAGCACAGGTACCAAACCAAGGAGTGCATTAATTTAATAACCACACACCTTTAATCCCTACATCACACATTCTAGATCTAACCATCTCTGAAAAAGTCCCACTATGACTACAGGAGGTTCTAGAGGAACATCTAGCCACAAACTATAACAAGTACACTATGCATGCAATGTACTTTTAAATGTATTCAGGAGAAATACTCTCCCACACATATACATGCAAATACAAACAAACACACCAACACACAAGAAATATTTTAAGTAAATAATGATTGACCAGACATGGCACATGCAATAATCCCCAGAACTAAGGAGGCTGTGGCAGGAGAATTAGTGAGTTTGAAGCCAGCCTAGACTACACAGTGAGTTCAAAGCTGCCTGCAAAGAGAGACTCTGTCTCAAAAATCAAAAACAAATAAACAAAAAGGAAAAGAAAAATTGATAAAAACATTTTGATGTCATTTTTGATACTTGGAAGCTAAAAGCAACATGACTCACACATACTACTCTGACAACTGTTATACTGTTAACTAGATATTTAATACCAAATTCATTTTTTACTTTTCTCAGCCATGAGAAAACAAATGCTAGAAAAGATAAAAGTTAAGGCTGAGGATGTAGCTCAGCAAGGCCATACCTCTAGCAAGTACAAGGTCTTATGTTCAGCCCAGGGTAACAGAAGAAAAAACAGGAAAGCTAACTAAATTGGGCATTCAAGTATACTAATGTTTTATAATGTTAATAAAACTACACAGCATATGATACAAGTTTTAAAAATAAACCCAAAGAACATATAAGCTGAAGCATAATGCTTAAATCACTTCCATCCTTTGATAGCAATAGGAAAATGATGATTTTTTTCTAGATACCATAGGAAAAAATAAACCCTTTTTATTTGAATTCTTCATATTGTTTCTTGAATAGAGACAGGGCTTTCCAGTCTTACGTCAATTTTTTTTTTATACCACATGGATCTCTTGCCTTTGATTCTCTGCTTTTGAATCGAATACCGTATCCATCATAAATGTACATACAAGTCCTTTCTCTATTTTTAAGACATGAACAGAAGGTAAAAACATGAAAACATAAAAGAACTAGTTGTGATTTGTTTGCTACCAAATATATATTTTTAGCATTTATCAGGTAAATAAAGTGATTTTTCTTATGGTACTAGCAGAAATGCTTAGCTGTTCTGAATTACATCTCTGACCTATTTGCTTTTGCTACCATTCTCAAAATTCTAGAAGTAAAATACAAACCTGAATGGAGTAGAAACATAAAAGCTACTGGATACTGAAAATAGAACAGAATAGTACTTTTCATTTAATTTTTGCCTCTATTACTGGAAAACCAACACCAGTTAATTTTTCTGAAAATAATTTCCCAGATAAGTTTCTAAATATCATAAACAGGTATATTTCATGAACTCAACATTCTTATTTAGCTGATTCCATAAACATAAGAACAGAAAATAGGTAAGGGGTTTTTTAACAGAAACATCTGTGTATGATATCCTAAGGACTAATATAATAAAAATTGTTCTGTATAATACTTTATAATTTATATTGCCTTCCCAGACTTCTAGTTTACTCTAACAATAAAAATAAGCAAATTTATGTTTTTATGATAAAGAAAAACAAAAATAGTATGAAGTTTGAGTTTGTATTACAGAAGATTACATAAACCGAACAGAGAAACATGGGATTTGTTTTAGATTTAATTTGCATAAGATTCATTACTTATATTTTGTGTATTGTATGTATAGCAATTAAATAAAATCCACAATTAAGACTGCAACTGAATTCGGACTGAGTAATATAAAGAAAGGTACAAACTGTGAAACCTTCCTACCTGTGGGACTGCACAGCATCAGGTCCAGCATTTACTCACAACTCAGTTTATAGCACTAAAGTGCTGTTAGAACATCTCAGGAGAAGTTGGTCATAGCCTTAACAAGCAAATTAGTTGACATTACTGCACTTGGAACGTACCAAAATCCAAGCTTGAGGAAAGCAAATGGACTTTGATTAGAGGCACTCCATGTAGGCTGCAACTTGCCAACAAATGCTCCTTAAAAGGTTATTAATATGCTGGATGTGAAATATTCTTGGGAATTTATGAATAAACTTTCCTATGAGGATAATGGTATAAATGGTAATTATGTTATCAAACTGCCACATAAACACCTATGTAATACATAATTCTGATGAAATATGGATTTTGATTTTAAAAAGTAAAACCTAATGTTTTGTACTTCTTTACTTCAACTCTCTGAATCATTAGCCAATATGACATAATTCTTCAGACTTGGTGCTATTAAAATTTCTACTCACCAAAACTTGTTTGGCTTACAATGCTACTTGTACAGTGAATTCTGTGAAGTGAGAACACCATCCTCATCATTAACATATTGCTACAAGGCAACACTGGGAGTGAAAACATAAGAAGATCTTAGCACAAAACGGGGTTTCAATCTCTTCTTAAAAGTTAGGAACCTTGAGGACACACTAATAAGTGAAATAAATAGGTCACAGATATGTAAATATCGTATCTTTTCTCTGGTATGAGAACCTGTAGATGTAAATGAATTCTAGAATGTATGATAGATTTTGTGAAATAGGAAATGTTCAAAGGGAATGTGGTAGGGAAAGTAATGAAGGGAAAGAATAAATATGATTTGGAAAGAAAAAGAAAGGATATGTATATAGGGGATGGGGGGATTGGGTGGATAGGGATGGGTAAAAATGAGAATTAACTCGTGTCATATACTGGTACAAATTCCTCAATGTTGAGTGTGATTGTGAGCCATATATAAAATGTACCAATAAAGAATTCAACTTTTACAAGAAGGAAATATACGTACACATACATGAAGAGCAATTTTTTACACATATACTGAAACAGACAAAATCTAAATCCCTGACAAAAATCCTGGAAAGGATATGGAGCAAAAGGAATCCTAGTTAATTGCTGGTGGGAATGCAAAGAGTATAGCCCACTTTGAAAGACAGTTTGTTAGGTTCTTATAAAATTTAATATATTGGGTCAGAGAGATTTAGCTCAGTAGTTCTGGTGCCTGCCTAGCAAGCTCAAGGACCCTGGTTCGATCCCCAGTAACCACATACAATAATACCAGGCGTGGTGACTCACACCCACTAGCAATCAGTACCACACACACCGCAATGCCAGGCGTGGTGGCTCACACCTGTCATCCCAGCACTTGGGAGGCAGAGGCAGGAGGATGGCTGTGAGTTGGAAGCTAACTTGGGCTACAAAGTGAGCTCAGGGCCGGCCTGAACTGGAAGGAAGGAAGGAAGGAAGGAAGGAAGGAAGGAAGGAAGGAAGGAAGGAAGGAAGGAAGGAAGGAAGGAAGGAAGGAAGGAAGGAAGGAAGGAAGGGAGGAAGGAAGGAAGGGAAAGAAAGAACCCAATATACTCTAATGACATTATCTAGCAATTGTGCTTCTTAGGGTCTATCCAAATAAGTTTCATCCAAACGAGGCATGGTGGCACATGCCTGTAATCCCAACACTAGAGAGGCTGAGGCAGGAGGACTGCCATGAGTTCAAGGTCAGCCTAGACTACATAGTGAATTCAAGGTCAGCCTGAACTATATACCCTATATACTGAAACCTTATCTCAAGCAAAAGAATTTATATCTACATAAGAACCTGCACATGGATGTTTATAGCAGAATTATCCCTAACTGCTAAAACTTAGAAGCAAATAAAATGACTTCCAGTAAGTAAGTGTATTATCTGTGATACATTTACAAAGTAAAATATTATTGTCACTAAAAAGAAATAAGCCCTTAAGCTATTCAAAGACATGGAAGAACCTTAAATGTATATCGCTAAATATAATCTGAAAAGGATATATTCCAGTGAGTTTAACAATATGGCACTGTAGAAAAGGCAAAATTACAGCAACAGCAGAAAGTTCAGCAGATATGAGGAATTGGAGAAAGAAGGGATAAATAGAAACACAGAGGATTTTGAGAGCAGTAAAACTATTCTGTATGATGCTGCAATGGTGGATACATGTAATTATATGTTCTTCAGAGCCCAAAACATTTACAAAGCCAGGAGTGAACTCTAGTGTAAACTGTAGACTTTGGGTGATAATGTTTTGATGTAGATCCATCAACTGTAATAAGTTTACCACAGTGGTGTGAGATGTTGACAGTAGAGAAGGCTGTGCACATATAGGGTCAGGGCTACACGAGACCTCTGTGCTTTTCATTCAGTTTCGCTTTGAACCTATAGCTACTCTATAAAGTGATGTCTACTTTTAAAAACTAATGTATCTTTTAAAAGAATGTGTGTGAGAAAGATTGAATTTCACTACATTTTGTTTTCTGTATGTGATAAATTACTTTGCTATGTTTTCCTGCCACATGATAGAAAGACAGTCTCACTGTCAAAATGTTTCACTGCCAAGACTTGTATACATATTGAATTGTATAGAGTATTCAAACTTTGTGCAGTTTGAGTCAGAAAAAATATGGCTAGTTGGGCTGGTGGGTTAGCTCAGTGGTTCCGGCGCCTGCCTTGCAAGCGTAGGGTCCTGAGTTCAATCCCCAGTAACCACATACAATGCTGGGCGTGGAGACTCACGCCCACCAACAATCAATACCACATACCACAGTGCTGGGCGTGGTGGCTCACGCCTGTAATCCCAGCACTCGGGAAGCAGAGAGGAGGATTGCTGAGTTGGAGGCTTGCCTGGTCTACATAGTGAGCTCAGGGCCAGCCTGAACTATGAAGTGAGACCCTGTCTCAAAAAAAAAAATATGGCTAGTTAAGTCATTTCAATAGTCATTCTTTACACAGTCATCCTTATTAATATCTTAGACAGACTGTGCCAGGCATGTGGCTCACACTTGTAATCCCAGCACTCGGGAGGCAGAGACAGGGGGACTGCTGAGTTGGAGGCTTGCCTGGGCTACATAGTGAGCTCAGGGCCAGCCTGAACTACAAAGCAAGACCCTGTCTCAGAAAAAAAAAAAATTTAGACAGACATGAATTTTCAGTGAAATTCCTGAGTTTTCTACATAGAACTGTCTTTGCTCTCTGAACTAAGAAAAAAATCTCACTAGAACTGCTGTTGTTTGAAAGTGCAACCCTCATGCTGTTATTTTCTTGTTTGTGCAGTACTGGGCGTTGCATCCAGAGGTACTTTAACACTGAACTACATTTCCAGCCCTTTGCATTTCTTGAGATGTCTCTGTAAGGCATGCAGGCTGCCCCCCAACTTGTGATCCTCTTATTTCTACCACCAGTTATTAACTGGGATTAGAGGTATATGCCACCACTACTAGTACACACAGTAGAGAGATGTGAGCTCCAGAATCTAAAGACCACAAAGTGATTTTCTTGTTTTCAAATTTTTCTTTCAACACATCTAGGGTGTTATTCACAAACACCTCTAATATCTGCCAAACTTGATGAGAGAATCTCATTACTAATTGTGTAAAAAGGAAAAGCAAAGCCAGGGTATAGTGGTGCACACCTATATACTCCCAGCACTCTGGGAGGCTGAAGCAGGAGGACTGAAAATTCAACCCAGCCCAGGCAACTTTATGACTTAGACAGACTCTGGCTCAAGTTTTTAAAACAATAATACTAGCTAGGGATATAAATCAGAAACAGAGATCCTGGGTTCAAAACCTAGTGCTACAAAAAAGAAGAAGAAGGAAGAAGAAGGAAGAAGAAGAAGAAGAAGAAGAGGAAGAAGAAGAAGAAGAAGAAGAAGAAGAAGAAGAAGAAGAAGAAGAAGAAGAAGAAGAAGAAGAAGAAGAGGAAGAGGAAGAGGAAGAGGAAGAGGAAGAGGAAGAGGAAGAGGAAGAGGAAGAGGAAGAAGGGGAAGGAGAAGGGGAAGGAGAAGGAAGAAGAAGAAAGAAATATAGATAAAAAAAGAGAAAGAAAGAGAAAGGAAAGAAGGAAGGAAAAAAGGAAGGAAAGAGAGAAAAGCAAAATCCTGCCAACTGACCAACATTCTACTTACCATTTTTAAAAATAGATACCACACATCAGCAAGCCTATAACACAAAAAATAAGCTGCAAATAATGAAAAGATCCACAAGCTGCTGCCAAATTTATAAAAACACAAGCCAAAACCCATCTATCTTTTAACCAAACCCATAGTGCTCTGTATTGGTGACACAATTTTTTAAGCAAGTCAAAAATTTTTAATAACAGGCATATGTTTAGTAGATCAAACAGATACTGCATTGAGTTTTGAACCTCTATACCCAAAGAACAAAACAAAACAAAACCTCCCATGTGCTCCTTCAAATGATTTATAGGCTAGAAAACTGGAAAAAAGTAATAAGATGTTATTCAAACATTTAAATAATCACTTGCCCAGAAGGAAAAAAAAACAGCAACATGAACTTCTTTCTCAATAACTTTACTACATATACATGTGTATTTATCATATCCACACACACCCTTAGAACCAACTTCTATAAGACAACTTTAAATCACGGCTCCGTTTCCGGCTCCCAGAAGAGTGCAAAGCTAAAACCAATAGTTCCTCTCAGATGCTGCAAGTTAACTAGAAAAATAAAAAGTGTAGGTGTCACATTTATACAGGTCTGTATAAATACTCCAAGAGAAAACTAGGGGAGATGGACCCCACTCCCCGCTCATCTTTGTAAGTCCCACAGTGCTGAGATCTGCAAAAGGTTCTGTACAAAGCAAGCATTACATGAGAAATGTTGAATGTTAGAGGAAATATACACGTGCACTCACATAGATTTACTAAGGGAGAGTTACATAGAATTCCAAAATCAATTTGCAAATTTTCGAATTCATAACCCTCCCAAAAGGATACAGAATATATTTCTTTGTGGCAATATGTATCCAAAAGCTTAGATAACACATTTATGGTTCAGTTTTCTTGTCTGAATATTGAGAAAATAAAAGCACCTGGTTCACAGGGTTTTGAAAGAAGCCTATTAGTTGATATATAAAAAGTGTCCCTACACCAGTGACTCAAACAGTATACATTCTACTTAAGTGTTAACTACTGATATTACTAAAACTGACATTATCATAAAAGTAGGGCCTATCTGCTCCTTCAGAGAAAGCCAAAGTTTAAAAAGAAATTAGTCTATAGGTGATAAGATCATGGGTGGGCAAACCTTTTGTTGTAATGAGCCTGATACTACTGTAAACATTTTAGGCTCACAGGCCTAGAAGCAGTATTTTCAACACCTGGAATAATTATAAGACCTGAAAAGCTAATAGGTGTTTTTGTTTGTTTATATTTTACATTGTAAAACTGAAAAACTATTTAGTTGATTAACCACACAAAATAGGTCTGGATTTGGCCCCAGTGACCTAGTTTGCCAAATCCTGGATAAAGTGATATCGATGACTGTATAGTCCGTGCTTTTTAAAGGCAATATAAAGAAATGTTTGTGAATTGACTGAAGTTGACTGTAAAATGTGCCTCCCTGAACTTCTAAACTCCAGACAGGCAAGACCGGCTGAAGGGAAACAACTCAAGAGCCTCGGACCCAGTAGGACCTTGTAGACTCACTAGGTCTTCCTCAGCCCCCTCCCACACTTACTCCTAGCAACGGCCCGCGGCCGATCACCGTCTCCCCAGGCGCCAGAGCCACCCGGGGGCCGCCATCCTGCGGCTGCAGCTCGAAGCCCCCAGACATGGCAGGCGAGGATTACGTTCCTTCTCGAGAAGACCCGCCCTGCAGTCGTTTCCGCCTTCCACTGACGCGAGGGGCACTCCCAGGCCCCGAGAAAACACAAGGGGCGGGGAAGTCAAACTCAGCTGTGGTGAGTCAGTCCTGGACCGACTAAGCACAGCCTGCGAGGCTTTCGAAGCCCCGCCCTCTACCTGAGCCGCTGACGCGCTCGGGGATTCCCCTTTTCAGACCGCCTCCAAATTTGTTTGAAAGCCCGGGCTTCTCCCCCTAAACTTTCTCACCGCCCGCCGACTTCACAGGACGCCGGATCTTGTAGTCCCTGGTGCCTTCCTTTCCCCTCTTTTGCCAAGATAAAATGCCTCAAGAAAACTACTTATCCCAGGAGGCACTGTGCCGCTCCTCTGCGCCTGTGCAAATTTGTGTGGCCTGGGCGGGGCCAAAGTGGGTGGGATGTGAAGGACTATGGGGAAGGACTAGAATCCCGGAGAATTTAAACCGCTGGAGAAGTCCACCGGACCCAGCAGGTAGGAGGGTCTTCCTTCCCTTAGTTCCTTGACTTCCACACCCGGGACGTACGGCGGCCCCGGCATAAGCTCAGCCTTCTCTCAGCGGCCTGGAGCCGTGGTGACACCCACGGTTGTTTTTGTTTCACTTGTCAGTGCTCCAGTTCTTGGAACCTGGATAGCTGCAGTCCACAGTCCACACAGACTACCGCAGAAAAGTGGCCTGTGTGGGAGACAGGGTCGTTACCCCGACCCGAGGGGTCCGGACGAGGTGGGAAGCTCGCTGAGACCTAGCCCAGCCTATTGGCGCCTGGCCCTCCGATCCCTCCCTAGAGTGACACTTGAAAGGGAGAAAAGCTGTCACCTAACTGGAGAGACAGTAGAGGACAACTCGGTACACAAAGGAGAAGGGGCAAAAAGGAAACAGTTTTCCAAACATCTGGTCGAAACTGAACCTGAAATTTTTCTAGTGAGATTTTAAGAACCCTGCCCACTGCATCTCCACTTAAAATCAAAAGCTTTCATTCAAAAGCTTTCATTTCATCAAATGCTTTTCTTTTAACGCGATGTGGAATTCTTTTGACACAAGGAAGCATTTTGTTCTCCAGTGAAATCCTGGGAGAAGTAGCAAATCTAACTGTGGAGTGATACTGTCTTAGGAGACTCTAGAGCCTGATGGTTTGGCTTTGGTTTGTAGTGGTGGGAAGGGAAAGGGGGTGTGGCAAGAATGTGCCTTTTACGTTCCTTACCAATTTGCTTTCTTCCCAGATGCTCAAGAGGGAGTTCTGTGTTGAACAGACATTACAATTACTGTATAACTACCGCAGCTAATTTGGTTCATAACCTAATGAATGCATGCCACCGTGTTCTTCGCAAAACCAGAAACATAAGCAAGAAGCACTTGGAGGAAAGGGAACTGTTATCAGCCAATTAAAAGTAACTAGCTGTATTTCAAATCCCAGTGTTACACCTCAATCACTCATTTTAAAAGGAAAAAACAAAACGTAATACAAGTAAATACAAGCTGTCTTTATATGCTAAAGTACTTCAGGGTGTGGTGATGGACACAGTATGGTTACTCTGACTCAGAAGCCTGCACTGATGAAGCTTGTGTAAATTAACTGAAACTGGACTTGAAATTGTTAGTCACATGGTATACCTAACTAAATTACATTGCTTATACTTGTTACTTGTGTGGCATCTCAGTAACTTACCCTTAATGCAGGAGTAACTATGTATATGGAATGGCTTTAAGGGACCATTACTAAAACAGATTGTGAAACAGACTTGCTTGGGCCTAGCATGTGGTCCAGTGGTGCCACGCCTGCCTTGACGTACACAGGGTCCTAAATTCAATCTCCAGTGCTCCCCCTGCAAAAAAAAAAAAACCCAGAATCATTTATTTGAGACTTTGTGACTGGATCCTGATCCTTTCATCCATTTCAGGTAGTATTTGTGTTGAATGGGAGTGAATCCCTACCCACTAAGTACAATTAGTTACACAATTTTTATTACTACAAGTCTGGCAGGTTTAGAACTAAGTCATAAATTACAGATGAAGAATTGAACAGCAAGTTTAATCTAATTGACCTATGCACATTTTCAGAAGTACTTGCAAGTCGGTGCTTGAATGTGTTCTCATAGTTTCATTATCATTAAACTCAGTAAATAAGTCTAACAGGAATATTTCCCTATTTTAGGTAATTTTCTTTAGGAACAAGAAAAAATTTAGAAACAAACCCATTTGATTAAAATGTTCAAAAAGAACACCTCCCCCCCTTGTGCTACATAGGAGGCTACATGTTTTTTAACTATTCTTGTCAACTTTTTTTTCCTTTTTTTTTTTTGTGGTACCAGAGATTGAACTCAGGCCCTTGTGCATCCAAGATTGGTGCAGTACACTTGAGCTAAATCCCTAGCCCTTCCTGGTCGATCTTTATAAGAACATGCGAAAGAGAAGCAGCATTTCCCCAATTTCATAGTTTGGGAAACTCTTCAAATCATGACCCAAAAGTATCTGATTGAGAGTAAAATTTACTCTCCAACCTGAAGAAATTGATACGTTTGAATTTTGCTTTTTAGGTTACAGATGAGAATAATTTACTAAAACATCAAGCTATGCAGAAAAATTCCAAAAGGCACAATAAATCAAGAGTTTGTGATATAGAATTGAACTCTGTGGACGCTGAGAAGGACAAAAATGAGAATCAAAATAACTTTGTGGAACTCCTGCCTCTAGAAGTCACTTTTAAAATTTTCAGTCAGCTGGATATTCAGAGTCTGTGCAGAGCTTCAGTGACATGCAGGAGATGGAATCACACAATAAGGAACAGTGACTCCTTGTGGAAGCCTCACTGCCTGACTGTCAGAGCTGTGTGCCGAAGGGAAATCGATAATGATCTAGAGAATGGATATTCCTGGAGGGTAAGTTTAACTCTTGCAGTTCACATGGGTTTTTTGTTTGTTTTCTGTTGTTGTTGATGGTGGTGGTGGTACCGGGGATCAAACTCATGACTTTGTGCTTGCAAGGTAGGACCCGGCACCACTGAGCCAAATCCACAGCCCAGTTCATAACATCTTTGATGATGTCATGTTGGTAATTTTGAGACAACTCAACTTCTGCTTGGAGGAGGTAGAATTAAATATGCAGAATAACAGCATATAGATAAGGTATGCTGACTTTGGTGAAGGGAAGATTAGATATGCAGAAAAACATACAGAGCATGTTTATTTTGGAGATGGATTACATATGCAGGGTAATAGACTATGTTACTTGAGAATGAGTAAAAGTTACTAGTCTTGACCAGCTAAACACTTGTCTGCATTATATCACATCTGTCCTATATTTTTCAACTCCTACATTTAAAAGCATTCCTCTGTTAAATGAAAGAAGTTATTTCTTATCACTCTACCTTATCAAAACCTCCAGTAAATTCTGTGGCTTATTCTCTATATATACAAGGACATACATAAACATATGCACATGCATATCAGTTCATTAATATATGTATATATTTGTGTGTTAACATTTTCATTGGTATATGTGTAATCTTCCTCTTAGCCCTGTGAGTTAGCTTCTCTAGTTTTAAATAAATACACTAACCAAAAATGTACTACATTCTTTTTCAGTGATGATTTTTTTTCTTTCAGGTAATACTACTGAGGAATTACCAGAAGAGTAAAGTGAAGCATGAATGGCTAAGTGGCAGATACAGCAACATCTGTTCTCCTGTTAGCCTACCAGAAAAAATCATGTACCCAATGGATGCAGATACATGGGGGGAAATTCTTGAAGCAGAACTGGAAAGATAAGTGAAGAAAAATCATAAACAGATCTTATAACTCTGAGAATTTAAAACTAAAATGATTCTGGGTCCAAAACATGGAGAATTTTTACCTACCCATTTTCTCCACCTTTTTAATATTAACATTTAAAAGAAAATAGTAGTGGGCTAGGGATGTAGCTTAGTGGCACAGCTTGCAAGTATGAGGCCCTGAGTTTAATTCCTGGTTCCAAAAAAGAAAATATTATAAAAATAAAGCTTTATATTTATTTTGCACTTTAGTAAAAAAATATTTTTATAGTTTTACTGTCGAGAAAAATCATGGAATGTTATTTTTATAAGAAATATAATGATAAAATGATTTCATGATGCACTGTTTCATGAGTTTAGTGTTTTCTGTTTAAAAATTTAAAAATTTAGCAAGCAACTCAAAGAAACTGTCTTTTAAGATCTATCACGAATAAGTTTAACTAGATTTGGAGGACTAGCTAAGTAAAAATAATAGGAATTTGCTTAAATTGGTAATAAATTCACATTTCGGTAGCTAAATTGACATTTCAGTGAAATCAGACTGAATGGTCAGTGAAATTATTTTCAAATATATTACACTGATTTAGCTTAAAATCAATCAATTTTAGGGTCAAAGTTCATCTAATTAATATTTCTATTACTTTCTCAGAAACCCGAGAAGATTCTTAGAGAATCTTCCAGTTTCTAAACTCTACCTTCAGAAATGCCACAATATGGCTTGCTTAGTAAATCTTTATGACAGTCTAATAGCACCACCTAGTGGATTCCTTGTAGATACCCCAACAAATCGTTATCTCTGTATTTAAAAAAAAAAAAATTCTAGAGAAGTCTTAACATTTGACTTTGTCACAATTTATAACTTTCAGGGGATCTTCAGTTCAACTTTTCTCTTTTTCATAGAGCAAATAACATAGTATTCCCTTTCCCAAGTTATCATCTGACTGAGCACTATAACAAAAAATATCTACAAAAGATTTTAGTTTGTATAGGATTTTCATAAAATGTCTCTGTAACACAGAAAATCAAGAATCTAAATTATGATTTATTATCTCCTGTCTTATTCAAATTATAAGAGGTCTTGCCAGGCGTGGTGGCTCATGCCTGTAATCCCAGCACTCGGGAGGCAGACAAGAGAATTGCTGAGTTCGAGGCTTGCTTGCGCTACATAGTGAGCTCAGAGCTAGCCTGAATTACAAAGCGAGACCCTGTCTCAAAAAAAAAAAAAATTATAAGAGGTCTTGAAAAGCAGTTTTCAGAGCTATTTGGTAACTTCTCTTATTGAAATACTAACGTCAGCCACTCCAAGTCCAAATACTTCTTGTAATAGGATCACTGTTATGTCACAAATAGTCCTAGTGTACTCTAGAATTACTCTGATCATTTGAAGTTCTTCCTCATTGGACTGAAAACCACTTCACTGCAGTCCTGGTTCTTTTCTCTAGAACATCTTCTCTATGACTACATTCAAATATTTGAAGACTGCTTCCCTATCTCTTCCTGTGCCTTCTACCCCAGTTCCTTCTATTAGTAATTAAGTCTAATTTCCAGACCCAACAGCATTCTCTTCTGTCCATGCCATAACAAAAATTTAAATAGAAAAGAAGGTATCTTACTAATCTTACATAATAAGAGATACTAAGAAAGCACTTTGTAATTTTGAAAGTTCAGAAAAATCAAACTCAACTCATGAAAGCATTTTACTGAATAGTATCTATATACAACAGCATTTGTGCATATACACTGTTATCTCTTATTTTATGGATAAGGATTGGCTTTGTCCAACCTCCTTACTGTCCTTCACAATTCATTACCAGCATAGTCTCAGCAGCTTACCACTTGAAGGCCAATTCTTAGAACATAGGAACTGATGGGAAAGAATCAGTTTTATTTGAAGGCTGAGAAGACAGTTGCTATCAACTTCAAAGCTCCATCTTCTGGGGCTCAGAACTTTTATAAAAAGCTCAGAGCATTTGTAGAGATGGAAAGGAGGAACAAGGCAGGATGGCTCCACATGGTGCACATGGAAAGAGGGGATCGTCCAGAGTATGTGGCATGCTTTTTCTTCCCTGGAATATTCCAATAGACCTCACCTCCTACAGCTAGCTTCTATAGATCTTTCTCTACAATTTAAAGCATATTACCTTACATAGACTAAGAAAGGGTTTTACATTGTCAGATATTCTGGGTACTGGATTTATCAGGTAACATCTTAACCATTTAAGTGGAACTTCTCTTTAGAATTTAGAATCCCAGATAAAGGGAAGAAATATAAAATTATTGAGGAGAGGCACCAGACTTATAGAAGGAGAAAGAGAACTCCAAAGGAGCAGCCCTGGCATAGACACTGCAGAGAGATGCATGTTTGCATTCAAGATCCATATCTGTAATCCCAGTACTCTAGAAAGGCTGAGGCATGAGGGTCACAAGTTTAAGTCCTGCCTGGACAGCTTAGTGTCTTGGTAAGTCCCTGTCTTAGAGTAAAAAATAAAAAAGGACAAGGGATATAGCTCAGTTCAAAGACCCTGAGTTCAATTCCTAGTACCACTGAGGGAAATATTTTAAAAGACCATGGTTCCAGCATTCCCAGTCTGCCGTAATGACTTAATTCAAAATGAGTTTCAACCTTTGCACCAGAAGTCTTGCTTTATGTGGTTTCCTTTGCCTGTTTCTGTGGTTTACATGAATGTTTTAGTTTTTAAGATATCATCCAATGCATTATCTTTAGTGCTTCTCATTTATGTCCTCATAACAAGCTTCTTGCTTGTGAGTCCAGCATTCATTTCTCAACCCGCTGTAATGTGGTCATCTTGCACATGATTGAAGCTGTTGTTATCCATGGTACAAGTGATTTAATTGCTGAAACCGTTAAAAATATCTTAGTTGTTAATGTATTTGACATACATAAAAACTAAATTCTTGTAACTCTCCTCTAAGATTTGAGGCTAGACTGTCCTGGATTTTTCTTTGCCCTCTCTAAACAGTGTTCTCAGTTTCCTTCAGGGACTCCCTTACCTTTGTCTGTTACCTGTTGGTGTTCCCTAAGAGCCTAGGTGATGTTATCTACTCTTTCAGGATCAACTCCCATTGTTGGGTTGCTGATGTCACTTTTTCTAAGACAAGATCAGATCTCCTCATTATTCTTCATGGACACATAAACTACTGTCTGAGGGAATGTTAGCTAAATCACAAACACCAGCATCAAAACTCATCTTGTCTCACAAAACTAATTGATCTTCCCCTAGTCTCTACTTTAATGAATGGTGCTTCTTGATAGTCACAATTTTTACTTTTTCCATTGTTTTCCATGTCTGGTCAATAATCTGTTTTTATTGTATCATCCAAATAGTCCATCCCTTCTCCATTTTTATGTCTTTTCAATACTTATTCTCATTTGTATTTGAAATTGGGATTACTATAAAAACATCTAAACTGATTCTGCCTCCAGTTTCTTCTTACTGTTACTAGAATCATCTTTCTAAAACTCCAAATTAGCAAGTCACCTCTAACTTAAGCTCCATACTGCATACAAGTAGTTCAAAATTCCCTAGCAAATCCTATAATGCCTTTGGGGATGTGTTCTGGCCTCTCTGTGTAGCTTTTACTCTCACAACTATCCCACCCTATAACTTTCAGTTCATCTATACCAAACGATCTGCAGTTCTCTAAACATGAATTTCCTCACTTTGCTGCCTGTGCACAGGCTGTCTGATGTACCTGGAATGTTCTTCCTCTCCTACATCATTAATGCTTTTTTGGGAAATTTTTTCCAAAATTCATAACCTTAAGCATCCCTTAACTACAGTGAAGGATTAAGTGACCCTCTTGAGATTTCTGTATCTCCTTGTCCATACTATTCTCAAAGCTGTCATACTGTATTAAAATGTTTTAGTTTGTTACTTTTCCCTTTAGACTGTGAATTTCTTAATGGCCGGGACCATTTTTTATTTATTTTTGTGTTCCTAAAACCTAGCACATAGTATGTGCTCCATAGAATGTTAATTTATTTATTTATTTATTTTAATCCTACTCTGAATATGTAATAAAATTTACTTTGTTGTAATTTAAAATTTATATTGTCATAATCAAATTTGATATAGTACTAATAAATTAGTAATAGCATAGACTTGTAGAAATCCAATATGATTCTTAAGATATATGAGATGATTGATCTTATTAAGATATATTTGTTCTAGTCTTTTCCAAAGGGATACAAAGAAAATAAGAAGTAAAAATGCTTTGTTAGTTTTTAAAATAAACAATACCAAAACTATCCCTTACAATTTTACATTATTGGGTCATATTTTAGGTATTACCTTTGCAAGTTGAATGAATAACTAATTTTTTAAAAAATCATATTGAATTAAAATAATTCTTTGCTTTTAATAATTAAAGTGTTTTATGCAAAAAGGTAAAGTATTATTAGGAAATGAGTTGACAGCAATTGAAAATATATTCTTTTAAGATCATGATACACAGAGTGTTTACCATTGTTATTCTATAATTATTTTGTTATGAAAAATTATTTTTTCATAGAACTGTTTTTGTTTCATCAATATCTACATGTATTACATTAAAAAATATATCATCAAAAAATAAAGGTTCCTTGCCTAGTAAGTTATGAACTATGATCTCAGTTTATACCAAATAGGTCACTTTAGAATGAAATGATAAGTTTTATGGTAGGTATGGAATCAAAATAAACCCTGCATTTATCAGACTGAGCCATTAGTGTCTCGCAGCATTAATGGGTGGAGCTGAATGGGAGGACCACATGTTCTTAGTCATTGATAAAATAATGTGTTAAATATATATGGTGTCTAAAAGAAACAAGGTTTTGAGGAAAAGTACTGAGGTATTCCCTGTTAAAATTTTAATTACTTTAACATCTACTATTTTAAAAATAAGTTTAGAAACCTTTCTTGTTTGTACTTTATAACCAATCTTAGAGTAGGACAAAATTATGTGAAATCTAACCATATAAATGTAATCTCAGACCTTATTTACAAAGCAAAAAAGTACTCCTGACCATTTTCATTTAATATCTGCTTTGGTTTTTATATCTTCTTCCCAAAACTTCAAGTGTTCTATAATATTCAAGTGTTCTGTAATATTAACAAAGTAAGATGAGTAGTAACATCAGGAAATGGATTGAGAATGATGCATAAAAAGGAAGATCACATGTTTTTGTTTAAAGTTGAAAAACCAAAATCATCAAATTAGAGCAACAGTGAACAAAAATGATGAATTATATCAGCTATCGTTGGTCCAGTACCAACTCTGCTCTAATCACCATGTTACAAAGTGAATAAGGAGACTAAAAGAAAATAATCTGATTTCCTAGTTCCTCACCAGTGATCAAAGATATAATACATGATAGGTACTCCATAAATGCTCATCAAGTTAACTTAAATGAATAATACAGATGGAAGAATGAGAATGTTCTTCCAGGTTTTGTTCTTTAAAAATTTCAAGCCGAAACACCATCCACCTAGATAGAACAGTTGTTAACACGTCTTTACATTTGCTTTATTAATTTTTGAAGCATTTTAAAAATGGATTGCATGATGATGCCTAAAGCCTCTGCATTGAATGCCAGCATTCAATGTAGAAAACTAAAAGGCTTTCTAAATGCTAACTGAACAAAAGTAGCAAGGGGAAAAACGGATAATAGCAATAAACTCACAAGAAATAAGTTAGCAAAGTTTGTGGAAAATAACTGATTAGTATGTTTGTGAAAATAGAGGGAAAGATGAAAAAACAGTTGAAACAGAAACTTTTGCCAGAAAACTAGAAAAATTAAAATGGAAATTCTAAAAGTGAAAATTACAGGGCTGGAGATTAGCTCAATGGTTCTGGCACCTGCCTTGCAAGCGCAAGGTCCTGAGTTCAATCCCCGGTAACCACATACAATGCTGGGTGTGGTGGCTCATGCCCACCTACAATCAATACCACATACCACAATGCCGGGTGTGTTAGGTAGCTCACGCCTATAATCCCAGCACTCGGGAGGCAGAGGCAGGAGGATTGCTGAGTTCAAGGCTTGGCTGGGCTACATAGTGAACTCAGAGCCAGCCTGAACTACAAAGCGAGACCCTGTCTAAAAAAAAAAAAAAAAAAAAAAAA
>PVIC010006803.1:0-53056 GCA_004025085.1 Thryonomys swinderianus
TTTTTTTTTTTTTTTTTTTTTTTTTTTTTTTTGAGACAGGGTCTCGCCCTGTAGTTCAGACTGGCCCTGAGCTCACCATGCAGTACCAGGCAAGCCCAGAACTCAGCAATCCTCCTGCCTCTGCCTCCCGAGTGCTGGGACCACAGGTGTGAGCCACCACGCTCGGCACTGTGGCATGTGGCATTGATGGCTGGTGGGCGTGAGTCTCCACGCCTAGCATTGCATGTGGTCACCGGGGATCGAACTCAGGACCCTGCGCTTGCGAGGCAGGTGCCGGAATCACTGAGCTAACCCTCCGGCCTTCTTTTTTTTTTTAAATTAATATGGTTTTTCTATATGTCTGCCAAGGAGACATATAGAAAATTAAGAAATAGGCCGGAGATTTAGCTTAGTGTTTCCGGTGCCTGCCTCGCAAGCGCAAGGTCCTGAGTTGATCCCGGTAACTACATACAATGCTGGGCGTGGTGACTCATGCCCACCAACAATCAACCAGCAATCACACCACATACCACAGTGCGGGGCGTGGTGGCTTGCACCTGTCATCCCAGCACTCGGGAGGCAGAGGCAGGAGGATTGCTGAGTTCGAGGCTTCCCTGGCTACATAGTGAGCTCAGGGCCAGCCTGAACTACAGAGCGAGACCCTGTCTCAAAAAAAAAAAAAAAGAAAAAAAAAGAAAATTAAGAAACAAGACTAAAAACTCACAGAGGTAGAAACCATTTTACCTAACTTTATCTTCCCTGAGCATTTAGCAAACTGTGTCACACAAAACAGATACTTTGCATATTTTAAATTATGTAAAATTTCTCTCCTTCATAAAACGAAAAACAACTTGAGCATTATTGACATTTTGTTTCTCTGTTTGATCAGTTGATTGATCCTGGGCAGTGAACTGAGGGCTTTCCCATTAAGCTACCTCCCAGTTCTTTATTTTTGGGAAAGGGTCTTGTTAAAGTCTCAAAGTTGCCCAGGCAGGACTTGAACTTCCCTTAATCTTTCCTCAGTTTCCCAGAGCACTGGGATTACAGGTGTCCCCCACTATGGCTGCCTAACCCTATTATTTATAATATGGCCCAACATTGTCCTTATGCCTCTATTCCTAAAACAGAAAAGGTTTATTCTAGAATTATTTTCTGGAAGTTTGTTCTGGTAATGATAACTATGATGATTTTAGTGTCTGAGGAGAATAGATTAAAAAATTGTAAGACTGTTAACTCTTACTATATTTTTTAGTACAAATAACCTGTTACTGCTTATTAGTATCAAAAAATGTTTTTAATTTTATTCTTTTTCCTTTATAAGGAATTAAGGATTTCATTTTGCTGTGTGGCCAGATTTTCTTATTGCTTGCTCTTCTTACTTTAATTATTTCTGTGACTACCTCATTGCTTAACTCATACAAATCTTCCCAAGTTTATCTGAAAGGTGAGTTTATTATTTATGCTTCCTTTTAAATTTATCTACTCAAATTTTCTTTTATTTTTTCTAGAGTCTTACATGGTAATAACCATCAACTTGTGATATGTAATTTCAAGAGGTGTGATCATTTATAACCTTAGCAATGCTTACTTTGAATGGACTGTAAATCTCAACATTTTATCAGAAATTGTACATTCTCCTTATATGTTACTACTGAAACTATCATTTCAGAGTTGTCGTGTTCTAATTTCCCTCATTTTATATTGTGGATTTGTGTCACTTAAAACTGCTGTGCAATACCTATAGTTTACAAATTTTTTCCAAAGAGTAATTATATCTACCATTAATCTTTAAAGGCTTTTCATTCTCATTTTAAGTTTTATTCTATGTGTATAAATTTAGGCAGTTATGTCTTGTGTATAATTAAGTGCTCTTGATTTTAGGAGATCATGCTTGTTTTTATTTTTGCTTCTGCCTTCATAAGAGTTCTAGAAGGCTTTTAAAAGAATACTGTATGTGGACTTAGAATACATGAGGTGTTTTTTTTTTTTTTTTTTTTTGAGACAGGGTCTCGCTTTGTAGTTCAGGCTGGCTCTGAGCTCACTGTGTAGTCCAGGCAAGCCTTGAATTCAGCAATCCTCCTGCCTCTGCCTCCCGAGTGCTGGGATTACAGGCATGAGCTACCACGCCCGGCCATGAGGTTTTTTTTTAAAACACGGTCTCACTTTTATAGCTCAGGTTGGCCCTGAGCTCACTATGTAGCCCAGGCAAACCTTGAATTTAGCAATCCTCCTGCCTCTGCCTCCTGAGTGTTGGGATTATAGGTGTGAGCCACAACGCCTGGTATTGTGTGTGGTACTGATTGCTAGTGGGTGTGAGTCACCACTTCTGGTATTGTTGTATGTGGTTACCAGGATTGAACCCAGCACCTTGCGCTTGCTTGGCAGGCGCCAGAACCATTGAGCTAAATCTCTGGCCCTCAGAATCTCTTAATCATGAGTCACCATGCCCAGCATTGTATGTGGTTACTGGGGATCAATCTCAGAACCTTGCACTTGCGAGGCAGGCACAGGAACCACTGAGCTAAATCTCCGGCCCTGCACTTCATTTTTATTACTTGAAAAAAATAGAATCTTTTCAGAAGGCTGTTTGTCTCTTCCAAAATAATAAAATCTACAGACTGTCTTCAGAGAATATACCATTTGACTTATAGATACATGAAAATTAAACAATACCATTATGTTTTGATGTCCTAGAAGATGAAGAAAAGAATGAGAGAAGAAAAAAACTTGTGAGAAAAAAACAAGAAGCACAAAATGAAAAGGTAAAGCATAACAGCTTATCCTAGGTACATATGGGCCTAATGAAACATTAAAGATATACATTTGTGTATACAATATATATTTTATGTATGTTGTATGTGTGGATGTGGGAGAGAAAGAGAGAGGGAGGGAGGGTCTCACAATAGTTTAGGCTGGCCTTGAACTCACTATGAAGTCTTAAACACATGAGGACTCTCCTGCCTCAACTTCCCGAGTGTTGGGATTACCTCAAGTGTTGGGATTACCTCTTGCGTCATGGAGACCCATGCCTGATGTCATTTGATATGGGTTTTTAAAAAATGTGTGTGATAGAAATTAAGCCTCTACATACATAGATACATCCTTTAGTTCTATGAGATTTTGTTATTTCTTGAATGTTTTATCTCTTTGTTTTGGTTTTGTTTTGTTTTTGAGACAAGGTCTTGCTATGTAATTCAGATTGGCCTTGAACTCATTATGTAGTTTAGGCTGGCCTTGGTGATCCTCCTGTCTCAGCTTCCTGAGTCCTGGGATCGCAGGCACGCACCCCCACAGTTGGCTTATCTCTTTCTTTCTGAACCCCTCTTTAAGTGAATTTGAGATTGAGAGATTGAGCCCTGATTGTTTTCTCTGCTTGTTTGTTGTCCATTTCAGTGGTTGTGGGGAATTTTAGTTGATTGTTTCAGCCATTATAATTTCTAAGACTACTTACTAATTTTCCCTTTTTTTGACATCCTGCTATAGACAGCTGTGTTAGAGAGCAATTAATACTCAGGTAGAGGGACTGGGCTCTCAAGAAGTCAGCACAAAAACAGAAACATCAGAATTGTAGCTGAGGTACATCTGAAGAAGTTCACGCCTTAAGATAAAGATACAGTGGGTAAGGCGGCCTGCATTCCTCCTCAAAGGATAAAGAGTAGCTTTAAATGATACCGTTACTAGCAAAACTTGTTCCAGTAAATCCTGCCAGGCATCAGATGCTGAGCGGGGTATCAGAGCATCGGGGCCCATTCCAAGCCAAAGGTGCCCTTGATCTCTCCAGGCCCCCTTGCTGCATGGTTTGCTTCCTGTGGGATCAGTATTAGCTGAGCAGCTGTACTTGTGACCCCATAGGTATGCAGTGTTGTCTGTGACGCTGCTGTGTAATCCGTCACCCCGGCGGGGAGCCTCGGTGGCTTCCCCTTTTGCAACTCCTCCTGGAAACCCAGGAGCTGGTGTGACCTTTTTTCCAGAGAACTTTCCTCACTTCTTCCTTTGGTTTGTGACTTCATTCTTGGCTGTTCTGGGACCATGAACTCGGCACATCTGACATTCAGCAGGTCAGGAGGTATACTTCCCCTTGTCAGTCCTATTCTTGTTTCATGTAGTGTTTTTTTTTTTTTTTTGTGGTACCAGGGATCGAACTTGGGCCCTTGTACGTCCAAGGCTGGTGTGGTACCTCTTGAGCTAAATCCCTAGCCCTTCATGTAGTATTTTTTGTTATCTAAGGATGTGTTTATTTTTAAATGATTTTCTGCTTACAGTATTGTTTTTTACTTTACCAAGGTCCCTTTGGTTTATTATTAGTCTGTTTTTCATTTTGGAGACTTTCCTTAAATCTGGTAATCCTTGGTTCAGCTTCTTTGGGGGGTGTGTACCAGGGTTCGAACTCAGGACCTTGGGAGGCAGGTGTGATACCAATGAGCTAAATCTTCAACCTAAGGCTCAGCTATTTTGATGTTTAAAACTGATAGATTAGAAAGCAAATTGATTAGACACATGTGTGATTTAAAAGTTTTATCAAGGGCTGGAGATTTAGCTCAGTGGCTCTGGCGCCTGCCTAGCAAGCGCAGGGTCCCTGGTTCAATCCCCGGTAACCACATACAACAATACCATGGTGACTCACGTCCACCAGAAATCAGTCCCACATATCACAGTGCCAGGCGTGGTGGCTCACACAAGTAATCCCAGCACTCGGGAGGCAGAGGCAGGAGGATTGCTGAGTTCCAGGCTTGCCTGGGCTACATAGTGAGCTCAGGGCCAGCCTGAACTACAAAGCGAGACCCTGTCTCAAAAAAAAAAAAAAAAAAAAAAGCCCACATACAATTCGTGTTTTTCCAAGTTTCACTTCAGTAAAAAAGAAAAGGCAAAACATTGGCATTTCTGTGTGTGTGGGCAGAGCCTGACAGGGTGACTGCGGGGCTTCGCTGTAGGGTGCCTGAGGAGGAATGCAGTCTCCGCTGAATTTCTTGGGCCTTTCGTAGTTACCTCCCCCGGTCACGGCTTCCCCACTCCCCTGCCGGGGTCTGGCCCGTGGGTGCCGCCTGCGCGGTCAGGAGGAAGGGCTGAGAAGTTGGGGTCTCTGCTCCCCGCGCACCCCTGTCTCCCAGCCGGCTGCAGGCTGGGACTCTGCGCTCTCGGGGCCTGATTTTCCGAGATAAAACCCCCACTTCTGGCAGCATGGGGTAGGGAAGTGGCTCAGGATTTAACAAAGCCTTTCTTTTCTCCCTTTTTCTCTATGAACCTTAAGCGCAAGAAGGCGGGATAAATCATCATTTCGCTACAAATTCATTAAAGGTCTGTGTGCAGCTTCCCCGCCGTCCCACTCCAGCGTGCAGCTTAGCCCAGGCCCTGGCCATCCGCACCGTTTCCTCCGGAGCTGGCCGAGGAGGGCAGCGGCTTGGCTTTTCCCGCTGCTGCTCTCCATTCTTTTTTTTTTTTTTTTTTTTGGCTTTTTGAGATAGGGTCTCGCGTTGTAGTTCAGGCTGGCCCTGAGCTCACTATGGTGCCCAGGCAAGCCGCCAGGAACTCAGCCATCCTCCTGTCTCTGCCTCCCGAGTGCTGGGATGACAGACGTGAGCCACCATGCCCGGCATTGTGGTATGCAGTGTTGATTGCTGGTGGGCGTGTCTCCACACCCAGCATTTTATGTGGTTACCGGGGATCGAACTCAGGTCCTTGCGCTTGCGAGGCAGGCGCCGGAACCACTGAGCTAACCCTCCGGCCCCTGCTCTCCATTCTGAGCACTCGCACCACAGCTTTCTCACCGGTGCTATCGGTTACCTGTCCTCCACCTGTCTTCACTGATAGTGCTTTGGGGGTTTTGAATCTGCTTTCTTTCACCAGTGATGGAATTTAAGTGTCTGTTTCTTGTTCTTGTAGTTGTTTTGGGCTGGTTTCCATCAGAAGGAAGGAGTCATAGTTTCACTTTGTCACCTTTAAACTAGGCGTCTACGGTTTTTTTTTGTTGTGGGTGTTGTTGAGACAGGATTACCTTGTATGTATTTTTATACCCCTAGCTTCTAGCTAAGTTTTTGCTGCACTGAAAACAGAATTAAAGACTATACAGACTAGGCATGGCGTTGCATACCTGGAATCCCAGCACTTGGGAGGATGAGACAGGAGGACTGCCATGAGCTCAGCCTGGAATACATAGTGAGATGCTGTTAGAAAAACAAAACAATCCATCCAACCCCAAATAAACAAAACACAGGCATACTGCTACAGGAGCAGAGAACATTTGTTTTTATTTTTATTTTATAGAACATTTATTTATATTTGTAGTTGTAAATGTTTTTTTTTTAAAGTAAGCAAAAGTGGGGGGTGCTACTTTATTGTCTAAAGTGAACTGATGCAAAAACAATTTCTAACATGGTTCTCACAACTTTATAGACAACATGAATATTTAAAAGAGCATTAAATGTAGAGTAACATATAGTAATATGTACTTTGTTTTCTTGAACAGGCCAGCAGATACAGAGAGAACATTCTAAAATCTCGCCAGGAAATAAAGTTGAAAATACTAGAAGAGCGCTTTTATCAAATGACAGGTGAAACCTGGAAGTTAACCAGTGGTCACAAACTCAGGGTTAGAAAATATTCTATTCTATTTTGAATCTTACTATTACTTATGTTTCCTTTCATTGATTTTTTTTAAAGTTGAGAAAGATGTTAAACTGTTACAGTCTGACTTTTAAGATTCTTTGTTTTAATGACTATATATTCGTTTTTATTCAGCATACTTACCTGTCAAACAGTTAAGTAGTTTTTGGTGCCTGAAGAGCATGTATCCTAGAACAGCTCTTTCTAAGGTCTGCGCACAGACCTTTAATGAATTTGTAGCTCTTTCAAAAGGCATTCTTCAAGCAAACTGTAAAGAAACCAGTTTTAAGGAAACTCTAAGCTTTCTTCAACTTAGACCTCCAGGATATTAAGCTCACATTATATTCATTATGTTTGGCTCTGTTTTTAAAAGTCAAACAGCCTTTTATTATTTTTTCCTTCTGACATTGAGGACAGACTTTGTCATTAGCTAATATAAGCTTATAATTTTGTTTTCTTAGAAAAAAGGATATTCATAGAGGTTTCACAGTAATTGGTGACAGTTATTATGTGTAAAGCCCATTTCTATTCGAGATATTTTTTGTTATTAGCTGTTTTTTTACACTGCATATTTCACTGTCTTATAAAGAAAATGATCCAGTAAAGATAAATAGGATTTTTTTTTTTTTTTTAGACAGGGTCTCACTTTGTAGTTCAGGCTGGCTGAGCTCACTATGTAGCCCAGGCAAGCCTCGAACTCAGCAATCCTCCTGCCTCTGCCTCCCGAGTGCTGGGATGACAGGCATGAGCATTGTGGTGTGTGGTTACCAGGGATCTGGGATCTTGTGCTTGTGAGGCAGATGCCGGGACCAGTGAGCTCAATCCCTGGGCAGACTGGTTCTTACAGTAAGCCACAGGTAATAAGGTTAATGTGAAAGATGGGCAACGGAAAATACAACTGTTCCACGTAGTGAGTGAACTCAACTTACACTGTTGAATTCGCCTTCTGTCCCGTGTTGTGGTTGGTAGACACTGATAGGTTAATTTTTTTTTTTTTTTAGACAGGGCTCCCTGTGCTGTTCAGGCATGTCCTACCTCCTGGGCTTAAGCAGTCCTCCCATGTCAGTGGGGACGATAGGTGTGCACCACCATGCTGGTGTACAGTGCCGATTTTAGCCTTGTCCAAGGTGAATTAGTCATTCTACCTCTTGCTTAAGGGCTGTTTTCATGGTACTGCTGGTACATATTTTTTTTTTTTTTTTTGAGACAGGGTCTCACTTTGTAGTTCAGGCTGGCCCTGAGCTCACTGTGGTGCCCAGGCAAGCCTGGAACTCAGCAATCCTCCTGCCTCTGCCTCCTAAGTGCTGGGATGACAGGCTTGAGCCACCACGCCCAGCATTGTGAGGTGTGGTACTGATTGCTGGTGGGCGTGTCTCCACACCCAGCATTATATGTGATCACCGGGGATTGAACTCAGGTCCTTGTACTTGTGAGGCAGGCGCCGGAACCACTGAGCTAACCCTCTGGCCCTGCTGGTACATATTTTAACCTGATTAGTGGAGACAGCAGAAGCCAAGGACAGGGTCTGTTAGTAAACTTAAGGCTCTTAGGACTGTCAGAGAACGTAAGAATCGGAGCGGAAGCACGGTGTTAGAGAATTGGCTCTAGCAGTGCAGTTTGCATGGAGGCAGCCCGGACTAGGCTTGGCAAGTTAAATTTTTAGTGTTAAGATTTTGATTCCCAATCCTGATGGTCTTTTTACCAAATTTTCTTAGGATAAAGAAAGAGGGATTAACCCTGCCTTAGTCGTGAACATTTCAGTTTGATAAAGTGAAGTTTTTCTCTTAGGAGAGTTAGTAAGGAGTTACTAAGCTAGTATATGTTTGAAAATTTGATATTGTTTTGCTAAGGGAAAAATTTTAGTAGATAATTTTAAGAATAATTTTACCAGGAGGTGGTGGCACACACCTATAATCCCAGGACACAGGAGGCTAAGGCAGGAGGATTATGAATTTCAGGCTATTCTGTACAGTGAGACACTGTCTCAAAAACAAAACAAAACAAAAATAAAATAAAATACCCCCCCCCCGAAGGTACTCTTTGTACTTTCTGGAAAAAAAACAAAAACAAAAACAAAAGAACACACTATCTCACAGTGTGTTTGATTAATATGGAAAATGGAAGTTTGAATTTGAAAACTAGATTATGCTTATACCTAACCAGATATAAGACCACATACAGCTATGGAAATATTCATGGTCACATATGAAGACAGAGTATTGTGTTGTATACTATTTTCACAACCTTTCAAAACATACTCCCTGGTGTTGTCATGGTTCCTTTAGGATGTCATTCAGGTTTTTTTCTTCCTCCCACCCTGCTGAGCAGCTTAGGGGCTGATCAGAGATAGAAAGGCCCCAGCCACCTCTGGTTTGTCAGAGGAAACCCCAGAATTGGGTAAGCTTACAGTGGTTTCTGCAAGATATTAAGTCCCGTATAAAAGTCCAAGGAGAGAATGCTTTAATTTGGCAGGGGATCTAATGATACTTACATTTTTTAATGAAAACACTATTATAGTAAAATACATAACCACTGTATCATAAAACTGATGCAAAGATATTATATTATGTTTGACCAGGGTGATGAAGATTTGGTGCTTGAAAATGTGGGCCAGGCATCTTTTGAACCATCCAACACAGAAGCTGTTAAGAGAGGAAATTTGCCCAATCCTTTAACCAAAGTTCCACCGCGTGCTGACCAGCCTGTGCTGAGAGAGGTTGTGTAATGCCAGTTTAATGCTCTGTGGCCATATGGTTCTCTTGAGAAATTGATCTTTGCTATGAGTCACTTGTCTTTTTAAACACTAATATTAAGGTTCTGAACCAAACTCAGAAGAAAGCTGTAATCCAAATTATAATAGCTTTAGAGAATATTTGTTTTTTGAGGAAGTAATTTTTAAATTGATTTTATTGGTATATTTTATACATACATTATGATCACATTTAACATTGAGAATTTATACCTATATATGACATATCTTTTTTTTTTTTTTTTTTGCTTTTTGAGACAGGGTCTCACTTTGTAGTTCAGGCTGGCCCTGAGCTCACTATGATGCCCAGGCAAGCCGCTGCGAACTCAGCAATCCTCCTGTCCCTGCCTCCCGAGTGCTGGGATGACAGGCGTGAGCCACCACGTCCGGCATTGTAGTATGCGGTGTTGATTGTTGGTGGGTGTGTCTCCACACCCAGCATTATATGTGGTTACCGGGGATCGAACTCAGGACCTTGCGCTTGCGAGGCAGGCGCCGGAACCACTGAGCTAACCCTCCGGCCCTATATGACATATCTTGATTCTCATTTTTTCCTATTCCCCTGCCCTTCCAGTAATCCCCTGCCCACTGTATACATAAGCTTTGTTTCCTTTTCTTTTTTTAACCATCAAATTTTTCTTTCCCTTTTTTACTTTTCTCTACCCACTCTTTCCCTTTTTCCTGTGAACATTTTCTTCTTACTTCACAATACCTATCATACCTTTTGACATTCATTTACACTTTTGGTTTTTCATTCTAGAGAAAAGATAACGGTATTTACACAACTATGTCCTATTTATTTTACTTATGAGTATGTCCTCAAAGTAATTTGATTATGAAGAAATGAAAAATAATGCTTACTATGGAAAATATTTTTATTGGTAGTTTAAGACATTATGATGCTACATTTTGTGAGTGGCTAATACTTGCTACAGGTTAAATATCCCTTTTATGCAGTGTTTTGAAATAATTTTTTATGTGGAACATAGTTTTTGTACATAAACCAGGACTTTTTCACCTGTGGCATCAAATTGGCATTCAAAAAATTTCAGATTTTGGGCCGGAGATTTAGCTCAGTGGTTCCATTCCAGAGCCTGCCTCGCAAGCGCAAAGTCCTGAGTTCAATCCCCAGTAACCACATACAATGCTGGGCGTGGTGACTCCCGCCCACCAGCAATCAATACCATATACCACAGTACTGGGTGTGGTGGCTCATGCCTGTAATCCCAGCACTCAGGAGGCAGAGGCAGGAGGATTGCTGAGTTCGAGGCTTGCCTGGGCTACATAGTGAGCTTAGGGCCAGCCTGAACTACAAAGCAAGACCCTGTCACAAAAAACAAAAAAATTCAGATTTTGGAGCTTTTCACATTGCAGATTAGAGGCGCTCAACCTCTAGGAAGTGTATAATTTTCCTCACTGGCCCTTTAAAGGGATGGCTTTGCAATCTTCTCTCTTTTCTGTTACTCATGTTTTTTTCAAAGCTTTACTATTCTGGTTGATTCTGATTTTGAGCTAAAAATGGTTAAAATAAAAATCGTTCTTACTTAGAGAAAGCTGTAGGAAGTTCTGAATGTTTCTAGTTGCTTCCCAGTCTGAGATTTCCTAGCCACATAGTAGAACTTGAAGGGAAGTATCAGGCAACTGAACTACTATTGTCATTTTAAAAGGATCTAATGAACTAAATGGACTTAATTAAAAATTTGCACTTTTTTGGACATAGGGTCTTGCTCTGTTGTGCAGGCTGCCTTGGATGCACTATGTAGTGCAGGCTGGCCTTGAATGAATAGCAGTCCTCCTGCCTCAGCCTCCCAAGTGCTGGGACTACAGGTACAAGCCAGCACACCGGGCAAAATTTGAGTTTGTTTTTTATTAATAACCCTCATGTTGAAGAGAAATTGTGGTTGGTAGCTGTATGCTCTTGATGCCAAGAGAAAACAAATGCTTTATTTTGTAAATGAAAATAGTATTTATTAGACAGAATGGTATATTAAAAAATAAAAAGCGTCCCTGGAAGTGAAGCTGTTAGTAACACTAAAAAATTTTTATGAGAGGAAATGGCCTCAGCATTTAATTTCTCTTTTTCTTTTTGAGACAGGGTCTCGCTTTGTAGTTCAGGCTGGCCCTGAGCTCATTATGTAGCCCAGGCAAGCCTGGAACTCAGCAATTCTCCTGCCTCTGCCTCCCGAGTGCTGGGATTATGGCACTGTGGTATGTGGTATTGATGGCTGGTGGGCTTGAGTCACCACGCCCATCACTGTATGTGGTTACTGGGATAGAACTCAGGGCCTTGCGCTTGCGAGGCAGGTGCTGGAACCACTGAGCTAAATCTCTGGCCCTTCTTTTTCTTTTTTTTTGGTGACAGGGTCTCACTTTGTAGTTTAGGCTGGCCCTGAGCTCACTATGTAGTTTAGGCAAGCCTCAAACTCAGCAGTCCTCCTGCCTCTGCCTCCCAAGTGCTAGGATTACAGGTTTGAGCCACCATGCCTGGCACTGTGGTATGTGGTACTGATTGCTGGTGAACGTGAGCCACCACGCCCAATATTATAGTATGTGGTTACCTGGATTGAACCAGGGACCTTGCGCTTGCTAGGCAGGCACTAGAACCACTGCACTAAATCTCCAGCCCTTGTTTTAATTATTTTTAAAGGCTTCTTGAACATGTTTATATTCTTTTCACCAATACTTAACATTTCTTTAGGTTCCTGACTTACCCGAAGAACCTTCTGAAACAACTAAAGTAAGCTTTCTTCTTTTCTAAAAACTGTATTTTCCATTTTGTCTAACGTCAAGTAAATGTATCTTATCTAAACGAGTTTAGAGAGAGGAGCTTGTTCGTGTGACTGACTGTAACTAAGTCTTGTTCTGAATCTGGCATCATTTCAGACTGCTCGGCCGAGTCCTGTTCAGGACGCCTTCTGTTGGCTGCACTGCCCTTTAGAGCCCACCCACTGCCCGAGGCAGACACAGCACACAGGAGCATTTCTAGAGCTTTAGGTCAGCAGTGAACTCTTCATTAAAACCATCCAAATAGGCAGAGGCTTCAAATTATAGGTCTGACTTTGGAGATGAAGACTACTAAAAGATATGTTTTCAGAATGGCCTGCCATTGTGGGGGTGGGGCGGGACGCACTCCTCCCTGCACTGAGCTGCCTTCCTCCGTGCTGCTTCGGTGTCGTGGGTACTGCCTCGCTGCCCTGGGCCAGCTTCATTACAGCCTCTCGTCAGACAGAGGGGAAACACACATCTTGACATCGTGTAAGTCATGTGAGCAGCACGTGGAAGAGAACTGTCAAAGCTTTCCATTTCTTGAAGGCCAGCAACTATTATTACTGCACTTCTTGAAAAACATTCTGAGGCAACCTTGAAAGCAACTGGGAGCGTCTCGTTTTGCCAACACATTTTAACTTCAAGTCAGTACTTTGGATAGCTGAGAAAATCTGAAAGTCATCCAAAGGCAGAGACAATGAAGTGAGCTCTCCTGATCTTGAACCCCAGCAGAAAAATGTTTTTTAACCTTCAAATCTCCTGTTATCCCTGACAGATCCATACCTTACAATATGTTGTCCCCATTTCCATTTCTCACCAATTCCTTGCATCCATAGCAGCCGTTTTAGGGCATGGGTAATTATAGCTTTGGTTTTCCAGGAAACAGTTTTTAAATCTACCTGGTGTTGAAGCATGTGACACTGATCCCAGAAATCAGCAGTGTGTCACTGAAGGTCCAAAGATTACACACATTGGGCTGTTAGGGAATGCTTTGAAACTACTTTTTGGTGATCATTCACAGGACAGTGTTTTTCTTTAGAGTCTTGTGTTTGTGAGCCTTAAAAGGCTGAGAAATACTGGAATATTCTGATACTAATAGACTTATCACTGGCAAGGCATTTCCTTATCTGTGTAGTTGCTACTGCACATTTCTAAGACTTCAGTGCAAGAACCCATAATTCCCCACTAACCTTCAGTCAGTCCTGGATGACTCCAGATGTCATGTCCTTCCCATCACGCCCGGAATTTACCGTCTCTGGTCCTGGTCTGCTGATCTGCTGCCGGACAATCTCGCCAGGGTGGTGAGCCTGGGCGTTCGTGTGGCGTGGGCTGTTGGCATCACCGGCCCTCCCTTGCTGGCCTCGCCCCTCTGGACTTCTCTACCTGTCTCTTCCTATCCATCATAGCAGCTTTCAGATACTACACTTGATCTTAGCCAAAAGGCCGAGAAGCGATTCATAGCAGCTTTCAGAACAGTGATAACAGACTGCAAACATCATCATGAAAGTTAACAAGATGAAAAAGAAAGCACTTTTTGGCAAGTGTGCCTTCCAACTCATCTTCTAACACCCTAGTGGAGTATTTCTCATGTAAAACAGGTATGCAGATAGCCAGGAATGGGCTATACCAGTTACCATAGATTTCCTTTTTTTTTTTTTTTTGAGGTAGATTCTCATTGGGCTTATAAGCATGTGCCATCATGCCTGACTGGGATGTTTTTCTTTGTAAATTATATAGTCATGTTTTTGGCTTTCTGAAAAATACTCTTTCCTGTTTTATCAACGTAACAGTTCTGATCTGGTATCCTAACAATTACATATCATCATACATATTGGTCTGCTCCTGTCGTAATAAACATATTTAGGTCTCTATGTAAGTTCTGTGGTATGTATGTAAGAATCGTTTTACCTTTTTTTTTTTGAGACAGGGTCTGGCTTTGTAGTTCAGGCTGACCCTGAGCTCATTATGTAGCCCAAATTAGCCTCAAACTCACAGCAATCCTTCTGCCTCTGCCTCCCGAGTGCTGGCACTACAGGCACGAGCCACCATGCCTGGCAGAATCATTTTACTTTTAAGGATACTGGAAATGATAATTCCTTTATTAAAATTAGATCTATTATATTGGGGCATTCACAGAGGGACATTTTTATAATTGTGCTCTGTTGGGAGAAGGAACTAGCATTCATTTTAAAGGTTATCAGAAACAGATGAAGCATTTACTATATGTTTCTATATTTTTTTTCTGCATATGAAGTAACTGTGACTATAATAAAAAGCCATATGAAAATATTCTTGTTTTACCAAAAGGCTGAAAAGGAGGTAACTAATGACTAACGTGGATTTCTGATAGTAGAGGGGTGGTCTGGAAATTAATTATAGCATTAAAATATGGAGACGGTTAGATTTTTCAGTCTGAGAGGAGGAAATAATTCATAAGGGTTCAGAACTCTCAATCTAAAAGTCACTATATATTACTGTTCTTTTAAAGACAATAATCTTAGAATTTAAGGTAACTTCAAAATAATTTTATAAATCGTATGTTGCCATATCAGCGCAGCAATTATTTTCATTATTGAATACTGTCTGAAACAAATTTTATTTTTTTAAAACAAATTTTAATTTTAAATCATATTTCATTTAACAGTTTGTGTTTGGGACACTTTTTTTTTCTTTTTTCTCTTGAGATAGGGTCTCACTGTGTAGTTCAGGCTGCCCTTGAACTTGCTATATAGTCAAGGCTGGCCTCAGCCTCCTGGGCCTCAGTCTCTCAAGTGCTAGGATCACAGGCATGTGGTACCATCCCTGGCTTAGGACAGATTTTCCCCCATTATGACCCCCAGCCCACATATTTCACTTATGTCAGTATACTCCAATGAAATACTAGTAGGAGAAACTGTACAACTGACCTGGGGAATGTAACAGGATAATTGCTGGATTTCAAACAGTTCATTTCTCTCAAGTATTTATCTCATCATAATGAAAAATATTCACTAAATTTTAACTAATTTCTCAGAAGGCAGTTAATTTTGCTGTTAGATTACCGTAAACAAAACCTTGGTGTAAAATATTTGTTGTTTTGGGCCGGGGATTTAGCTCAGTGGTTCTATCGCCTGCCTAGCAAGCACAAGGTTCCTAGTTCAATCCCTGGTAACTATATACAATGCCAGGTGAGGTGACTCATGCCTACCAGCAATCAGTACCACATACCACAGTGGCAGGCGTGGTGGCTCACACCTGTAATCCCAGCACTTGGGAGGCAGAGGCAGGAGGATTGCTGCTAGTTTGAGGCTTGCCTGGGGTACATAGTGAGCTCAGGACCAGCCTGAACTGCAAAGCAAGACCCTCTCTTAAAAAAAAAAAAAAAAAAGTTTCTTCAGCCAAGCAAAGTTGGCTTTTAAAAAGTGTGTGATTGGGCTGGAGGGTTAGCTCAGTGGTTCCGGCGCCTGCCTCGCAAGCACAAGGACCTGAGTTTGATCCCCGGTAACCACATATAATGCTGGGCGTGGGGACACGCCCACCAACAATCAACACCACATACCACAGTGCTGGACGTGGTGGCTCACGCCTGTAATCCCAGCACTCGGGAGGCAGAGACAAGAGGATTGCTGAGTTCGCAGCGGCTTGCCTGGGCACCATAGTGAGCTCAGGGCCAGCCTGAACTACTAAGCGAGACCCTGTCTCAAAAAGAAAAAGGAAAAAAAAAATGTGTGATTTGGTTATTTTAAGATTTGTTTTATTACCCAATGTTTTTCCTTAGTAGACATAATAGCAGGGCAGTAGAACTTTCATGAAGTTCAATTTTACACCAGCTTTTAAAGATTTTATTAGTAACTGTTTGCACTCCGTACTGTTTGCAGTCCGTAATGATTCCACTTATCATGAGGAGAATGTTATACTGAATTGGATGTAATTCAAATACCGAAACTACCTAAATTTTTTTAGGTGTGATGCTAAGGACTGAGTTCTGTTCTTGAGTGACAGCCAAGTCCTCTACCGTGAGCCCCACCCTGGGCTGGGTAGATGGATTTCTGAATGTGACTTTCCTGAGGAAGGTGTTGCTCTTAAGTCCCATTTACACACAGCATGATACCTTGTAGCTTTTTTGAAAAGAAGTTTCTTATTAGGTATATAATGAATTTCAGAATAAATTAACTCATCATCTCCCTTTAGAACTGTTTAGTAGCAGTTCACAAACTTGTACTGTTTTAACAAAGGGAAGATTATTGGGGGGTTTTGTGAGGCAGATACAGCCAGCGCTGCTCCGGGGCAGGGAGGCCTCCCTGAGCACCGTCCCCCAAGACCAGCTCGGGCTGTGTGTCTCTCAGATGCTTGAAAGGTGGAGGTGCTGCAGCCTGCAGCAGCAGAAGGGATGGGTGTCGTGGTTTCCTTCCAGCTTGTCATTTTTCTCACTTGTAGAATGTGCAGCGGTGCTGGGTCTTCTTGGTTAGGTAGGTCACTCTTGAAGCTGGCTGCAAGCTGGACAGTATCCGGGTCGACAGATGCACTTAGTCTCTGGTGTCCTCTTTGGAAGGCTGTTAGTGACGTCAGTCAGAAAGATGATGTTTCGTTTTTAAATTTGGAAGAATTATTTCTGTGTTTAGAGTGAAGTTTTACCTGGACCCTGATGTTGCTGTACTACTGAGAGCTGAATTCTTACAAATCTCTGTGTGAGCTTTTATGATTACAGATGTTTCCTACAAGTAGTAATTAGAATGGTGAGTTGAATTTTTTTGGTTTGGATTAGAATTCTGATCTGAACATTTTGTTCCTCAGATAGTTACTGTTGCTATGAGATGTCCAGATGGAAGAATCATGAGAAGAAAGTTTTTTAAGTCTTGCAGTTCACAGGTGAGGTTTTTTTTCCATTACTTAAGATTGAACCAAGTCCTTTTCTTGAGCTACATTCACAGCCCTTTTTATATTATCATTATTATTATTATTATTATTATTATTATTATTTTTTTTTTTTCTGTTTGGAGACAGGGTCTCGCTTTGTAGTTCAGGCTGGCCCTGAGCTCGCTATGGTGCCCAGGCAAGCCGCCGCGAACTCAGCAATCCTCCTGTCTCTGCCTCCCGAGTGTTGGGATTACAGGCGTGAGCCATATCATTATTATTTTTTAAAACTTTGAAACAGAGTCTCATTAAGCCACCCTGGGTAGGCTCAAACTTCCAGTTCTCTTGCTTTATTGTCTTAGACTGTGGGATCACAGATGTGTGATACAAAAGGACATTTGGAGGGACTTTGTTGCTAAAGTTTGGTTAAATAGGCACAATCAGCTTCTGAGTTGTGATCTTTGCCTTCAGTTTGCTACACTCTTCACTGGTATAATTTCCTTTTTACTTTTTTCTGTAGTACTAGAAACGGAATAGAGGGCCTTGCCAATTCTGGGGAAGCACTCTACCACTGACCTAGATCCAAGATCTTTTTATTCTGAAACAAGATCTCACTAAGTTGACCTGGGCATTCTGAACTTGTGATCCTCCTAATTCCAGAGTAGCTGGGATTATATTCTACCCATTTTACACACACACACACACACACACACACATACACACACACACACCCACCACAGTCATTGAAATGTATAGTGAATGTTTAAATTTTAAAAATGCATTATAGGAAAAGACACAATGCCAATAATCACCTCAGAACACTCCTTCCACACTTATCCCATCATTCTTGCCACTTGTTTTGAGACAGAATCTCACTATGTAGTCCAGTCTGGCCTCAAACTCACAGCAATCCTCCTGTTTTAGCTTCCTGAATGCTGGGATTACAGGCATGTACTACCACATCTGGCTGAAACACATTTTCTACTTATCACACTATCAATAACTAAAAGAAATAATATCCAGTTTTGGCAAGTATGTGGGGGAAATGGATTCTCTCAATTTGTTAATCTGCATTATAAATTGGACCACACCCTTGTGAGAATAATTATATTTACAAAATATTTTAAATTATGTCTTTTTACTTGATTTACAATTGTTTTTTTTTCTAGGAAAATAAGAAATGTTCAGGCCGGAGATTTAGCTCAGTGGTTCCAGTGCCTGCCTCATAAGTGCAAGGTCCTGAGTTTGATCCTGGTAACCACATACAGTGCTGGGCATGGTGACTCACACCCACCAGCAATCAATACCACATACCACAATGAGGGGTATGGTGGCTCACGCCTGTCATCCCAGCACTCGGGAGGCAGAGACAGGAGGATTGCTGAGTTTGAGGCTTGCCTGGGCTCCATAGTGAGCTCAGGGCCAGCCTGAACTACAAAGCGAGACCCTGTCCCCCCCCCAAAAAAAAAAAAAATGTTCAAAGTTATGTGTTGGTAGGGATTGGTAAAATTAAGGAATATCCCTATACTGGAAAATAATGAAGCTTTAAAAATTAAGACATAGATACACTTTTGTTAAGTGGAGTATTCATGGAGTAAGTTCTTGGACAGCAGCTAGCAAATGAAGTTAGGAAAGAAAACTGTTACCTTCCTTACAATAACAAAACATGGTTTGTTTAAACAGTCTATATTTTGAGGCTGCCATTGCCTGTAGGGAACAGTATGTAGAAATTTTGATCATTTTCAAGAGCCTCTTCGTGACGGGAAATGTCGTGGCCAGTTGAAAGTTGCGCTGTCATAGCGGGGTGAGGCAGCACATGCCTGTAATCCCAGCATTTGGCAGCCAGAGCCAAGAGGATCCCTGCAGCTCAGCCTGAACTACACAGTGAAACCCTGTCTCAAAAAACAAACAAACAGGGCCACGGATTTAGCAGTGGTTTTGGTGTCTGCCTGGCAAGCACAAGGTCCCAAATTTGATCCCCGCCCCCACATCACAGTGCTGCGCGTGGTGGCTCATGGGAGGCCGAGGCAGGAGGATTGCTGTGAGTTTGAGGCTTGCCTGGGCTACATAGTGAGCTCAGGATCAGCCTGAACTGTAAAGCAAGACATTGTCTCAAAACCAAACCAAACCAAACTAAAAACAGACAAAACTTGGCTATCATAAGGAGTCTCTGGATATATTCATTGTGACAGAGCTCTCAAGTGATTCTGATCCACCTGCCAATAGAATCCTTGTTCCCAGTTGAAGCCCCTGTGCCTGGTCTTTGCCGTCCATGTGTCTGTTGGCATCCTGGTCTTCTCACCTTTCACCAGGATCTCCCAGCAGGCTCAGTTTACACATTCTAGGGCTGGTTTAGTTGGATCTGCAAACCACTGCAACTCCTTCCAAGAACCCACCCCAAAAGCTTTGAATCACATCGTGAGGAAGCGCCACAGCAGCAACCCCACTTCTCTGATACTAAAGCCTGTCTTAGTCACTTTCTGAAACACAGTGTCTTATACCCACAAATTGAAGGAGGGAAGGTGTATTTGGCTTACAGTTTGTAGAGGTTTCAGTCCATAGTCGGCTGGCTCTAAGGCAGGACAGCATGGCAGAGGGGCAGGGTGAAGCAGAGTCGATCACAGCACGGGATACAGAAAGTGGAGAATATTATTTTCCTTGAAAAGTGAAAGTTCTGTTTCATTACCCCTAGGGCCATTTCACAATGTAAAAATTATCAGGGTGATCCAAAGCAACACAAGTGTGCACAGTGTTTGGTAATGACAGAGCTTTTTATCTTCTAGGTTTTATTTGCCTGGATGATGCAAATTGGGTACCACACATCCCTATACAGCCTTTTCACTTCCTTTCCCAGAAGACTTCTGGAAATAGAGGGAGGCTGGTCACTGGCTGACATAGGAATAACCACGGATACTCTACTGATTGTGGAAGAGAAAGAAGAGGGCAACTAGTAAAGAAATGAGAACCACCTGTTCTACATAAAAATCAGTGATACTCTCACCTAACAGCTCAATAACTGACTGATATTAAATCATGCTGTACCTTGATTGAGCTTAAGTAAATATTTTAAATTGATATACATGGGAATACATTGATGTAAAAGAATGAAAAAATTCACTTTTGCATGCGTCTTAGAATGCACCATCTTACAGTGTACCAAGTAAGAATGGGGTAACAATGTATGAAAGAAAGCACTCTATTTCTTACCAACTGCCATCATTTCTCACTCTGTTAAGAATATTTTTGGTGTCTGCCTCTTTAATTCATTTTTTCTGAGAATGTGTCTGGCCTTGTAGTTCAGGCTGGTCCTGAGCTCACTGTGCAGCCCAGGTTAGCCTTGAACTCAGCAATCTTCCTGCCTCTGCCTCCCGAGTGCTGGGATCACAGTTGTGAGCCACCATGCCTGGCATTGTGGTATGTGGTATTCATTGCTGCTGGGTGTCAGTCAACATGCCCAGTATTGTGGTATGTGGTTACGGGGGACTGAACCAGGGACCCTGTGCCCGCAAGGCAGACACCAGAACCACTGAGCTGGATCTTAGCCTGTTCCTCTTTAATCCTTAAACACAGTGACTCTTACTATTCATTCAGACTTTTCAAAATCATGTAAGTATGAGTCTGTTCTACAGTATTTAATTTTAAAAACTTAAGTTCTTAAGGCTTTACTGTTCTTTTGAAGGATATTACTGTTTACATGACTGATATTTGCAAAGAATATCATTTTACTTTGTATTAACTGCAAGATTTACAAAGTTCCAGGTAGAAAACTGGAGGGTTTTACCCAATAGGTTTAAACTATGACTAAATTTATCCCCAGAATATGCTCTAGAGTTAAAATCTGAACACTCCTTAGTGCATAAAACTAGATTCAAATATACTCTAATGGCCTCAGTCCCTTTATTCCACTATGAAAGCATTAAAACCTTGGTGAATTTTTTAGTGTCTCATCATTTCCTTGTCCTGCCCATAAAGGTGTAATGGTCTCACGCAGTATCACTACCGTGTCAAACTTGGAGTGTCGAAGGCTGTTGACTTTGTGTAGACACTCCGTTATTTTCCTGTGCTCTCCCCATTTCTTTTTGCTCATCTGCCTCCTCTGTGTATCACCCTTCTTTTAATGCTTCTTTAGATCTTTTTTTGTGGAGTTTATGATACCACATTATGACTTTTCTTATTTTCTCAAATAATCCCTTAGGGAAAAGTTGTATCTTTTTTCTCTGCAGAAGTACTCTATTATAGATGCTTAACACATGATTAAATATTTGTAAGTTGTCTCAACTTTTTTTTTTTTTGAGACAGGGTCTCACTTTGTAGTTCAGGCTGGCCCTGAGCTCACTATGTAGCCCAGGCAAACCCCAATCCTGCCGCTGCCTCCCGAGTGCTGGGCTCACAGGCATGAGCCACCATGCCTGACACTGTGGTATGTGGTATTGATGGCTGGTGGGCATGAGTCATCATGCCCCATATAGTTGTATGTGGTTACCCAGGGATCGAACCAGGGACCTTGCACTTGCGAGGCAGGCGCTGGAACCACTAAGTTAAATCTGTGGCCCGCCACTTTTCTTCTTAGTGCATACCAGTGAAGATGAGAGGGATGAGCTTAAAGAAAGGATTGTTAGAGGCTGGGGATTTAGCTCAAGTGGTACTGTACCTACCTTGGCAGCACAAGGGCCAGAGTTCAATCCCTGGTACCACAAAAAAAAAAAAAAAAAAAAAAAAGAATTGTTGAAAAGGAACCAGGGCTCACCTAGAAGCAGCCAGCCTCTCCACTGGACAAGTAATGCTAAATTAAGAAATGGTTTTGGAGCAAAGATCAAATCCAGAGCATTCCTGGAAAATGTTATTTTAAAATGAAGGTTAAGGTATGCCTATAAAATCCTTTGTTTAGGCCTGAGAAATAACAAGGGTAATGACACAGAGTAAGATTCACAGAAGACTCAAAGTTTTAAAAATAATTATATTAGGGCTGGGGAATTAGCTCAGTGGTTCTGGCATTTGCAAGTGCAAAGTCCTGAGTTTGATCCCCGGTACCACATACCACAATGCCAGGCATGGTGGCTCACACCTGCAATCCCAGCACTTGGGAGGGAGAGGGAGGAGGACTGCTGTGAGTTTGAGGGTAGCCTGGGCTACACAGTGAGAGGACTAAAAAGCAAGACCCTGTCTCAATCGATCCAATCACTGAATCGATCAATATAAAAAATTTACATTACCCGCAGGGCGTGATGGCACCTTTGAGCCCAGGAGTTCAGGGCCAGTAAGACCTTGTTTCTAAAATAAGTTTAATGAAATAATTATACCAGTAGCAGCGTCATCAGTAGCAATGTAAACACTTCCAGAAATAAAAATCCTTCGATCCCCAGAATTCCACTAGGAAGAAACGAAAGAAGAAAAATTTTTTCTGTAAAGTTGTGCTACCTTTCATGTAAAATGATTCCAAAGGTGAAACCAAGGCCTAAGACCGTCAAGAGTCACGTAGTCGTTTCTTCAGGTACAGGACTGAGTCCTTCTAACACTTGCCTAACTGGATTTTACAATCACTTGAGGATCAGTACCTTGTAAATGACCTATATTTTCAAAAACCTTGAGCAGGAATGTCCATGGGAGTTCTATGCCTTCCTATGCTGGATACGGGGAGCGGCCCTAACTTGTTCAGAATGTAGATCAGGAGTTGTGTTTATAAGCTGTACCTGGGGCTGGGGTGCAGCTCAGTGGTAGATATCATACTCAGCATGTGACAGGCCCTGGCCTAACCCCCAGCACCGGGGGAGAAGGAAGATCACACTCTAGTAGGAGTCTCGCCTGTTTGCAGACTTCATGTAGATAATAAAATCCTGAACTTCTGAACTCATAGTGTAAGGGCATGGGGCTTCAGTGTTCTTGGGATGGAGGGGGTGTTTTCAGGTAAAAGGGGCAGGAAACACTGAGGCTTAGAGGGTACAAGATAGCTCCCGGTGCCTGCTTCTGGCATTCCCACTGTGCTCCCCTTCTCCACAGTGTGCCAGGGTGGATGCAGAACTAACAAGAAGCCACAGTACCTCCCTTCAAGAATTATAAAGGCCTGTGCTTCCACCCTGCTTCTCTGCTCACTTGTTCTGGGAGACCAAGTGCCCAGAACTCAATCGGCCACTAGTTCCCTATACAATAGACAGCTAAATTAGACAGAAACTAACAGGCAGGGCCAAGAGATTTAGCTCAGTGGTTCTGGCTCCTGCCTCACAAGCACAAGGTCCTAAGTTCAGTCACCAGTAACAACATACAACAATACCGCACATGGTGACTCACGCCCACCAGCAATCAGTACCACATACCACAGTGCTGGGCGTGGTGGCTTATGCCTGTAATTCCAGCACTCAGGAGACAGAGGCAGGAGGATTGCTGCTAGTTTGAGGCTTGCCTGGGCTACATAGTGAGCTCAGGGCCAGCTTGAACTACAAAGCGAGGCCCTGTCTCAAAAAAGAAAAGAAATGTTCATTCTCACCCAGCTGTGGTGGCACATGCTTGTGATCCCAGCACTTGGGAGGCTGAGGCAGGAACACTGCCATGAGTTTGAGGCCAGCCTGGACTACATAGCAAGACCCTGTCTAAAAAAAGAGAAATGTCCATTTTGTTTTGCATTTCTGTTTGCATTTGAGTCTATTTTCAAAGAATAATGGAAGCTTACTGAGTCTCTGAAAGGAATCCTAAGAAACATCAGTACTTATAAAAACCAGAAGCATCTACCCAATGACAAGTAAGTCATTCCAAAGGGCTTTGTTGTCGTTTGGGGAAACCCCTGAATGTTTCCTGGTCTAATTATCTACTGCTATATAACAGATTTCTCCAGAATTTATTAACTAAAAACAACCTTCTTTTTTGCACAGTCTCTGTAGGTCAGGAGTTCAGGAACAGCTCAGGTGGCTGCCTCTAGCCAAGGCCCCTCATGGGGTTGCTGTCAGCTGGAGTGCAGCATGAGAGTGAACATTTGTAATCCCAGCACTCAGGAGGCTGTCAGGAATGCTGGCTTGGGCACATGGACAATCTTGTCTCAAACAGCAATAATAACTAAAAAGATGTCAGCCAGGGCTGCAGTCCCTGAAGCTGTCTATGCCTGGGTCTAGAGGGTTAACTCCAAGCATACTCAGGTCTGATGGGGGGGGCGACCCCCCAACTCCCAACCTGTTAATGTCAGATGTGCCAGAGTCTGTGGTCTCACAATATTGTAGAATAAAGTTGCAAACCAAAGGAGGAGGTTAAGAGAGTTTTCTTGGTAAGAACAACTTCTGGGCTACCAAAAGAGGTCCACAGTTGGTGGCCATGAAGGCTCTTTATGAAGGGTATTTTTTACAGTAAAGCCACAACTTGAGGCTAACTATAGTCAACCTGTACAATTTACAAGTATAGTCATTCAGCTGATAACTGGTCCAACAGGGAAGTAAGGCACATAGCAAGGGTATATGGTGAGCATCATTCATCACTAACTAGCTTATTATAACTTCTCAGAGAAAGAACAAAGGCATTCCTGGAAAGGGAGGGGAATATAAGTCCAGATGTTCTGGTCACTCACCTCTGCATCTCATGCCTGTTTGGGCTGACTAGACCAGATAGTGCTAATTACAGTATAATCTCAAGCTGCTCTTTCTATCTAGGGAGACTAATAGGCCTAGTTATTTTGTCCCCATCATGAGACCTGCCTGGCTTTCTTCAGATTGGCTTCCAGTCAGCCTTGATAGTCTCACGTCCTGTACAAACCCTGAAGGGTCCAGTGCCTCTGACTGCCTGTTAATTTCTTTTTTTTGAGATGGGGTCTCGTTTTGTAGTTCAGGCTGGTCCTGAGCTCACTATGTAGTCCAGGCAAGCCTCAAACTCAGCAATCCTCCTGCCTCTGCCTCCTGAGTGCTGGGATTAAAAGCATGAGTCCCCAAGCCCGGCACTGTGGTATGTGGTATTGATTCCTGGTGGGCATGAGTCACCACCACGCCCAGCATTATATGTGGTTACCAGGGATCAAACTCAGGACCTTGCACTCGCGAGGCAGGCGCTGTTTTCTTTCGTGGCAGGCGCTGGAACCACTGAGCTAAATCTCCGGCCCTTTTTTTCTTTTTTCTTTTTTTGGTGGTATGGTACGGAGGATAGAACTCAAGACCTTGCACTTGCGCGGCAGGTGCGGCGCCAGGTGGTACATCCCCAGTTCCTAGAATGGACATTACTAAATCCACTTGGTTTTGATCAGACACTTCCAGAGGCTCTAGTTTCAGCTGTCCACATACATTTCCAAGAAAATGTGTTGTTTTAACAGGCCCATATTTAGTACTTAACAAAGAGCTCCTAAATTTGTGGAATAAAGTCTTCCTCTATATCACTAGTTTCTAATACAAAAATCTTCCGGAGACAAGCCCAGCAGTACACTCATGTAATCACCAGCACCTGGGAGGCTGAGCCAGGAGGATTACCGTGAGTTCAAGGGCAGCCTGGGCAGAGAGTTCAAGGCTCAGCCTTAAGTATGAAGTGAGAACTTATCTGAAAATTCAAACAAAAAAGCCAACCAGCCAAAATCATTGGGACCATTTTGTATGGTATTGCAATATTTTTCTTTAATATGAAAAAAATTATAAAATTTGCATGGCAAAAATGAAAGGATAAATATAGGTGCTTAATTGTTTCCTTGGTTACAGAGTTATTTTTCTCTATTTAGGAATGACTGACACTTCTAAGTTTTTAGACGTTCTGTGTATGTGTGTATGTGTCCTTGTCATGAGATGGAAAAATTAGAAACATGATTAATGGATTTTTTTTTTTTTTTTTGAGACAGGGTCTCGCTTGGTAGTTCAGGCTGGCTCTGAGCTCACTGTGTAGCCCAGGCAAGCCTCGAACTCAGCAATCCTCCTGTCTCTGCCTCCCGAGTGCTGAGATTACAGGCGTGAGCCACCACGCCCGGCGATTAATGGATTTTTTGTAGGTATGATAGTGAGAAAGACGGAAAAGGAAGGGAAAAAAAAAGACTTATCTTTAAAAATATATACTAAGGGCGAGAGTTTAGTGGCACCAGCACCTGCCTTGCAAGTGCAAGGTCCTGAGTTTGATCACGGTAACCACATACCACAATGCCAGCAATCACTAACAGCAATCAGTACCACACACCACACTGCCAGGTGTGGTGGCTCATGCCTGTAATCCCAGCATTCGGAGATAGAGGCAGGAGGATTGCTGTGTGTTTGAGCTTGCCTGGGCTCCATACCAAACTCAGGGTTAGCCTGAACTCCAAAGCAAGACCCTGTCTCAAAAAACAAAACAAAACAACCCCACCAAAAAAACCCCAAAACAACATACATACTACAGTATAATATGAACTGGCTAAAATTTGCTTCAAAAGAATTTAAGAGGGGCATTTTATATGCTGCTTTTGTAAAACTTTCCATGATTAATTGTTAAAGGGTTATCAACAGATTTAAGCTTAAAAGAAGGATGATTTGTAGCTTTATCAAGTGACCTATAAAAAGGTCTTGCTAAATTGCCTAGAGAAGGGTCTTTAACCTATTTCAGCTTAGCCTGTTTACTGTTGTTTTTAACGGTATCTTTCAGTGAAAGAGTGAAAATGAAAATGTAAAGGTCTGTATCTTAAGTACATTATAGAGTATGATGTCATAATGTTCAACCCCTGTTGGGCAATTGAGACTTAATAAGACCTTGTCTCAAGAAACTTAAAGTGTATGGGGGAATGTGGTGTGACAGTGTACATCCGTAATTCCAGCACTGGAAAGGCTGAGACAGGTGGATCATAAGTTCAAGGCTAGCCTGGGCAACGTAGCAAGACACTATCTCAGGAAAAAAAAAAAGGAAAAAAGAATATGCTCCTGCATATTTTCCAAACAGCATGGAATAAAAGTGGTCAGAAGTGCTCTGGGATCTGACAGACACTCCAGAGAAAACTGACCTTGGAACAGTCTAAGTACGTAGTTACTGGCAGTTGTGAGGCAGCCAGCATAAAAGCTCCATGGGAGTTCCTGGTCCTTAAGCTGCTTGAGAAGTCACAGAAAATAAATGATTGATACCTATGGTAGCACCTTTGTTCCTGGAAGAGTAGCACCTAACCCCACCTTCCTCTCCCAGAATCTAGGCAAGTATTGATTGCTGCTGGGAGAAGATGAGATGCAAAGATTCTCTGTCCTGGGAGAAGGCGGCGGGGGAGGGGAGACCTATTACCCTAACAGTGCTGGATATTAGGCAGAAAACTCAAGCTCTAACCAACTGGAGATGCGCGGCAGAGGCTGGGCCCCAGGTAGGCAGACAGGAATGCGAAGGAGATGAGCCCTTGGAGATCAAAGCACAAAGGCCAGCCTAGGACCGTGAACAGCAGAGAACTACACAGGCTCCTGAGCCACAGTGTGGACCCTTCTGGGGAAATGAGGGAAGGGGTGAGCATGGAAGGAAAGATCCTCTTATAATTATGCAGGTGTGTGGGTGCAGCTTGAAGCTGAAGGAGGAGCACGAGCACCGGAGAACAACCTTAGCACCCCAACCTCTGACCTCAGCACACAGGAAGCATTTGAGCTCATGGGTTGATTCTGTGGGTAACGATAAAACTTTATACGTACCTAGTGAATAACATCTTCCACAAATGAACCAGAAATTTTTCTTTGTTGTGAAGAATTAAACCTCCCAGGCTCTCATGGATGTTAGGCAAACTATACCCCAAGCCCCTTTCCTATTTTTTTTGTATTGGGGATTGAACCCAGGGGCACTCTACCATTGAGGTGTATTAAAACCTCATCCCTTTCCATTTTATTTTTAAATTTTGAGATAAGCTCTTGCCAAGTTGCCTGGCATGGATTTGAACTTGTGATTCTCTTGCCTCAGCCTCCCTCAGCTGAGATTAGACATGTACCTCTACAACCGGCAAAATATAGCAACAACCCACCCTGCAAATTTTAAAAACACATAGAATCTGAAGCAGTTCATCGGCAGAAGGCTGGCACTACAAGAAATTTAAGTCCATACAGCAGAAAAATTTTGCCTAGTGGAAATACTTATCTACACCAAGTAATGAAGAATGATACAAACAATGCACATTTTATTCCAATAAATACACGAAAGGCTTTTCTTAGATCTCTTTAAAATATATTTTTTTGTATTTAAGGGTGAAGGGTTGTGGGGTGGGTAGGGGATTGGGAAAAAATGAGAATCAAATTGTGTCCTGTACTGGTACAAATTCCCAACATTGATTGTGATCATGATATGAATATACAATGTACCAAAAAAGATAAAAATTAAAAAATAAAAAAGGCCTTAAAAAAAAAGAATTACAACATCATACCACAGTGATGTTTGTGGAACACAGTTTGTAAAAGCTAAAATTTGGAAACAGCTCAAATGACTATCAAGAAATAAATGAATAAAGAATAAAAAGATAATTTTGAGGGGTAGAGTATGATGTAGCTCAGTGGTAGTTTGCCTACAATTTTCCTTAGCATTCTCTGCCTATCGTGCTTGAGGCCCTGGGCTAACATCTGCAATGTACACACATGAAGATAATTAATTGTTGAGAAAAAGTAATATTCCATGAGGTTTATAATATATGTAAAATAAAACATGACCACAAAAGCATGAAGTTGAGAAGTATACCAATAAGAGGATCCTATACTATAGCTGGAGTGGCATAATATCACTATATCACTATGCTGTTAAAAAATGTGTATCACAAACTCTAATGAACTACTAAAGTAATAGAGTTATGCCTAACTTGCCACAGTGGGATAAATGGAATAAAAAATATTGAATTAAGCCAAAAGAATTCAGAAAAACAGAATAGAAATGGGGTAAGTAAAAACAGCAGGATGACATACTAAAATCTAACCACACCAATAATCACTTCAAACATAAATATTCTACATATCTGCAGTTGAAAGCAAAGACTGTTAGGTGAGATGCCTTGGTGTGTGCCTGTAGTTCCAGCTGCTTGGGAGGCTAAGGCAGGAAGCTCGCTGGAGCTCCAAATATTTGAGATCAACCAGGGCAACACTGAGATTTCCTATCAAAAACCAAACAAACAATATTGGATTGAATTTTAAAAATTCAACTATATGCTGCCTACAGGAAGCAATACATTATGGTTTAGATCTAAACTGTTTTCCAGGTGCATTCAGGGTGGTATGACTGTAGATACCACTCAATCTCTCAGTTCCAGGCTTTTACTACATTTCTTTCCTTCTGAACTCTCATCAGAATTCATCTTAATGCTGATTTCAGTGATTTAGGCCTTTTCTAGGTTGCACTTCAAAATTCTTCCAGGCTATTTAACCAGTTCAAAGCCACTTCCATATCTTTAACTGTTACAGAAATATCACTTTCAGAACTTTCTTTTTGAGACAGGGTCTCGCCTTGTAGTTCAGGCTGGCCCTGAGCTCACTATGTAGCCCAGGCAAACCTGGAACTCAGCAATCCTCCTGCCTCTGCCTCCCGAGTACTGGGATTATAGGTGTGACCCACCACGCCCAGCAGAACTAATTTTATCTTAATCTGTGCTGTGTTACTCTAACAGTGTACCAGAGCATAGGTAATTCATAAAAAACAGAATTCTTACAGTTGTGGAAGCTGGAAAAATCCAAGAAAAACAGGTTGGCCACTGCTGAGGGCTGCTTTCTGTCATCTCACGGTGAAAGGCTGAAGAGAGCTCAAAAAAAACAAGAAGGCTGTACTTTTTATAAGAAATCATGAAAACAAACGGCATTATATGATAGCGACACAACCCATTCCTAAGGGCAGAACCCCCACGTCTACTCACCACGTACAAGTTCTCAACACAGTTATTTGGGGGCACATACTGAAACTATAACAAACATACTGTATTTTGGTACATGCATATGGGTTTAGAAATCAATTAACTCAATTTTACACGCATTGATAGCCTCCTTAAATTTTGTTTGCCAGTCTATTTAAATATTGCTATCTACTTCATAGTAATTATAGATTTTTTTTAGTCTTTTATCTTTTAATACTCAATAAACTCAAGTCACTTTGCTTTTAATCATACTACCCCTGACTCTGTCTTTTAATTAGAGAATTTAGTCCATTTACATTGATTCTGATTTTGAGATACAGTAAGTCCCTAACTTAGGAACATTCCAATTGTGAACTTTCAGATATGGATGGACCCTGCATTACAAATACTCACAGATATGAACCAATCACAGAAGTAACTCATTAACTGCTGGACACTTTTTGTGCTGCTGTGTGCTCACTGTACAGTGTGACAGTGTGGAGTAGTGTAGTGCTCAGTCCAAGCTCAGGATGTCCGGAAGCAAGAGGAAAAGCAGTGGCGATGTGGAGGGGATTGCTAGGAAGTGCAAAGCAATCTACATTACATCTTTGGGCAAAGGTTTGTTAAGAGTCAGTTTATCTGGATTCCCAGAATGGAATTCATTCACGAGTAGAGAACTTACCATTTTTTTTTTTTGAGAAAGGATCTTGCTTTATATAGTTCAGGCTGGCCCTGAACTCACTATGTAGCCCAGGCAAGCCTAGAACTCAGCAATCCTCCTGTCTCGGCCTCCTGAGTGCTGGGATTACAGGCATAAGCCACCATGCCTAGCACTAGTATTAACTTTAAAACCTTTTTCCCCTTGTGTTTTCTACTCCTACCCTCAACACTGATTCCATAATCTACTCTTAAGACACACAATGTACACATTTGACTACTTCGACTGTCCTTTCTATTCCTGTTTCTAGACCAAAAGTAAAGATATTACTAACTGATTCAGACAGGGTCTGACTATGTAGCCCAGGCTGGCCTTGAACTTGCTGAAATCCTTCTGCTATATCCTCTCAACTGCTGGGATTATAAGTATACACCACCACACCTGACTCAAAACTGTGAAGATATTAGTTTTAAAGCTTTTCTTCTTGATGTGATATATATACATACCAATTCCCCATAGTGAATATACTTATTATGTACTATACACATGTACTAATAAAAATTTAAAAATATTTTCCTTCCTTGTTTCATAAGTCTACAGTGATAGTATACAATCCATATTTTGTACTTAAAACGATCGATAAATTAATACAAACCACCTAATGAAATGTTTAGAAACAAAAATGGCCTCTTAATGGTTTAAAGATTATCACCTAATATTTGGGTATTTTTTCCTCTGAAAATGAACTTGGATGGAAGAATAAGGTCAGTGCAGCCAGTTTGATGAGAACCAGATTCAAAAAACAACAAAAAAAGAAGGGTATACCGCAATGGTATAGTACCTCTGAGTTCGACCATGAGGACCTGGAAAAATTACAATTTTGCACTCGGGAGGTAGAGACAGGAGGACTGCTGGGTTTGCGGCAGCTTGCCTGGGCACCATAGTGAGCTCAGGGCCAGCCTGAATTACAAAGCGAGACCCTGTCTCCAAAAAGCAAAAAAAAAATTACAATTTTGGAGGCAGTGTGCTTGTGCTTGAACCCAAGGGCACACTCATGCTAGGCAAGTGTGCTAGGCCAGTGTTCCTAAACAGCTACATCCCCAACCCAAGAGCATTACATTTAAATCACCTCCCTACAACTATTTGTTGTATGAGATTTGTTTTGTTTTGTTTCTTAGGACAAGGTCTTGTCATGTAGCACAGGCTAGCCTCTGAACTCATGTAGCTCAGCCTGCCCTCAAACCCACGGTGATTCTCCTGCCTCATCCTCCAGAGTGCTGGGATTAGAGATGTGTGCTACCATGACTCACTGTTTTAAAGAGATTTTACACCAATTTAAAAAACAACAAAGCTTTCATTTTATGCACACCACAGTTAAATCAATGTTTTAGTTTAAAATGAAAAGTTTATTTGCTCAGTACACCAAATAGGATGCAAGCACTGTCGTGACAAATATACAGAAATATGGAGATCAACATAAAACAGCAATGGAAATGAAGGGTGACCTCTTTAATGTTATGACAACATACTCCCAGGAAGAATCTTTTCTTCATTTAATTATACATTTCAATAAAATAAAGGGTAATGGATTAAGTGAAAGTCAGCTTGTGAATTTTTCTTAAAAATAAAACTCCAACTGTACTAATCCATGCTAATTAAAGACTACAACTAAAATTTCCAAATAAGCACAATTGGAGATTAAAGCAGTTAGTTACCTTTTTGCTGGAACAGTCCAGAGGAAAAAAGTTACTACAAATACAGAGGCAAACCGTTAGACTGACTGGGCTAGAACATAGTGTACTAAATTTCAGTCTCAAATTGTGCTAAATGCTCATCATTAGTATGGCACAGTTTGGTCCATGATGTGGTTTAATGCCAGAACAGATCGCAATTTGTTACAGAAACAGATTACTGCTGCTTTTTAAATTTTTAAATATATATTTTAAAAAGCCAGGTATACGTTCACATACAAAGGCAGTTTTTCCCAGGAAGAATTTATAGGAAGTAGTCTGGGGTGCGCCGAGTAACATGAGGCTCTCCGCGTCGAGGGGCTGGGTCAAACTGAAGACTACAAACAGCAAAAGAAAGGAACTTGTTAAAATATTTGACCTCAGAAGCAGACAAATCAATAAGTAAGACATGGAGTAGAAACAGTGCTCCTGGCTTCCCAGCGCTATTGCACCCACACAGGCTGGAATCACGATCCCCGCTTCTCACAGCTACAGTGAATATATAAAGCAGGCAAGAGGTCGACTTCAGAGGTGAGCAGAAAAAGATCTGTAATACTACATCCAGTTACAGGGAAGCGGTGAGACTGATATGCTTCTCTCATTCCTGATTTTAGGGAAAAATTTTTGTTTCTTAAACCATTAAATATGATGCTGAATGGGGAGAGAGAAGTTTCACAGGTCCCTTTACCAGCTGAAGAATGTGCCTTCTATGACTACCTTAAGTATTTCTATTCTGAAAGGGTGTTGGGTTTAAGTGCATTTTCTGCATCTACTAAGATGACTGGCTTTTGCCTTTTACTTCTTTTTTTTTTGAGACTGTCTAACTATATAGTTCAGGCAGGCCTTACACTCATGTTGTAGCCCAGGCTAACCTCAAACTAGCAATCTTTCTGCCTCAGCCTCTTGAGTGCTGGGATCATAAGCATATGCTACCATGCCCGGTTGTCTTTTAATATTAATATGGTTTATTACACCAATTTTGCATCCTGGGATCAAGCTTACTTGGATTTTCCTTTTCTAATCAGGCCTGGAGGTCACAATCTTAAGCATGCATACAGTCTTCAATATGTCAGAGTCAGTGTGATTTATTTTTCTGTGAGACAGGGTCTTGCTTTGTAGTTCAGGCTAGCCTTGAGCTCACCATGTAGCCCAGGCAAGTCTTGAACTGAACAATCCTCTGCCTCTGCCTCCCAAGTGCTGGGATTATAGTTGTGAGCCATGACACCCGGCTTTGTGGTGTGTGGTACTGATTGCTGGTGGGTGTGAGTCATGATGCCTGTCACTGTGGTATGTGGTTACCGGGCACTGAACTTGGGACCTTACGTTTGCTAGGCAGATGAACCACTGAACTAAATCCCTCGCCCATCTCTGGCTTCTCTTCTAGTGGATCTTTCCTGGTTTGTAGATACATCACTCCAATCTGTTTTTTTTTTAAAGATAATTTTTTAATGTGTGCAGTGTTTTTATTTTATATTTAGACTATTAGTACATGTTTGTAGTATATAATGATTATCCTCATCATGGGGAGTTGGTACACGTACACAACACTGCAAACTCTTTTTACTTCCCCACTTCATCCTCCCTGTTTGTCTTTATATGGCTTCTCTCCTCTGAATCTATGCTGCTTTTCTTTTGGTGAGAATACTAGTCAGATTGAATTGAAGGGCCACCCTAATCCAATGTAACCTTATTATTTTTTTTTTTTTTGAGACAGGGTCTCGCTTTGTAGTTCAGGCTGGCCCTGAGCTCACTATGGTGCCCAGGCAAGCCGCTGCGAACTCAACAATCCTCCTGTCTCTGCCTCCCGAGTGCTGGGATTACAGGCGTGAGCCACCACGCCCGACATTCAATGTAACCTTATTTTAATTAAATCTGCAAAAAACTCTGTTATCAATAATGTCACATAAGGTTCTGGGTAAATATGGATTTCTGGGGAGGCCATAATTCAACTCAGTATAATCTATATAGGGCAAGAGAATGTTTTCAGGAATATAAATGGGGACCCAGACGTATGATAGGTACTTACTGTGAAATAGGAAGAAAATGCTCAGAGGGAAAGGAGAACGGGGGAGGGGGAAGGTGTTAAGGGAAAGCAAAGTAGAGAAAAAAAATTTTGTGGTAAAAACAATAAAACAGAAACAAAGCTTATATATATATGGGTGTGTGCAGGGCTGGAGCGAGGACAGGCGAATGGGAAAAAATGAATCAAGATAAATCATGTACAAATTCCCAATGATGAATGTGATCATAATGTATTCCTACAATGTACCAACAAACTCAATAAAGGAAAAGAAAGAAAGAAAGAAAAAGGAATATTCCATACCTTACTCTGCTCCTGAGTGGGGAGAGCTAGTACCTTTGCATAGCCTTCTTGTCACCCAGTTATTTACTGTGATCCCAGCAAGGCTTTTCGTGGCTCTTTCTCTCACTTTACTGGGTAACTCTGACTCTCCTCTTTTGCTCGTCACCAGGAGTAATCATGGGAACCACGAGAATACTCCTAAGTGGTCTCCACCATGCCAGCCACTGTTTTCAACAAAGTATTCAGGCTGAAAATTCTCTACCCTCTGTTCTAAGTAAGGCAGAGATGAGGAACTTTTCTGGTCTGCCTCTGAGCAGACCTGAGGACAGGCACAGACTGCTTCTAAGATGTCTCCTGATCCATGGAATATGCTATGGCAAGAGCAACTGGGAACCCAGGGCTCTCAACTTGTCATGCATGTCTGGAACAGAGCATCTACCCCACAGGCTGGGTTGAGAAACACTCCAATAAATAAATAAATAAATAAAAAATAAAAAAGAAGAAGAAGAAGAAACAAAATCTAACAGGATATTGCATCCAAGACACACATTAATACAAAAAGCTCACAGACTAAAAACTAAAGGATGGAAAAAATATTCCAGGCAACAGGAAACTAAACACAAAGTGGGTTTCAAGACAAAACTAATCAAAACAAACAAGGTCACTATATATTGGTTAAGGGGAAAATACAACAGGAATGGGTAACAATTATTAACATATATGCACCAAAGAACAGTGTACCTAACTTCATAAAAGGATGGACGTAAAAGATGAAACAGACATAAGATAATTATAGTGGGGGACCTCAATACTCCACTATTACAAACAAATTAACTAAAAAAAAAATCAACAAAGAAATACCTGAGTTGAACAAAATATTTGAACAAATGAATTTAATAGAGAGCAGCAGAGTATTCTTCTCAACAAGGATAGAATATACATTCTTTTCAGCAGTACACGGAGCTTTCCCCAATAGCCTATACACTGGCCAATAAATCAGCTAGAATATGTGAACTGAAATTATACCATGCATATTAGACCACAAAATAATAAAGTTATAAATCAATGATGAAAGAAAATAGAAATTAAACTAATGCATGGAAACTAAACAATATACTTTTTTTTTTTTTTTTTTTTGCTTTTTGAGACAGGGTCTCGCTTTGTAGTTCAGGCTGGCCCTGAGCTCACTATGGTACCCAGGCAAGCCGCCGCGAACTCAGCAATCCTCCTGTCTCTGCCTCCCGAGTGCTGGGATGACAGGAGTGAGCCACCACGTCCGGCATTGTGGTAGGCGGTGTTGATTGTTGGTGGGCGTGTCTCCATGCCCAGCATTATATGTGATTACGGGGGATCGAACTCAGGACCTTGCGCTTGTGAGGCATGCGCCGGAACCACTGAGCTAACCCTCCGGCCCTAAACAATATACTCTTAAACAGTGGGTTACAGAAGAAAGAAAGGAAGAAGAGACAGTTTCTAGAACTAAACGATAAAGCTGGCACAACAAACCAGAATGTATAGTATACAATAAAAGCAGTACTAAGAGGGAAGTTTATAGTTGTGACTCTCATACCACAAAAACACAGCAAACCCAAATAACCTAAGAATGCACCTCAAGCCGGGCGTGGTGGCTCACACCTGTAATCCCAGCACTCAGGAGGCAGAGGCAGGAGGATTGCTGAGTTCAAGGCTTGCCTGGACTACCTAGTGAGCTCAGGGCCAGCCTGAACTACAAAGTGAGACCCTGTCTCAAAAAAAAAAAAAAAAAGAATGCACCTCAAACTCTTTGAAAAACACAAATTCAAACCCAAAGCTAGTATAAGGAAGGAAATTATAAAGATGAGAATACAAAATCATTGAAATTGGGGGGGGGAGAATTAAAGAATTTAAGATTTGCTTCTTCAGAAAAATAAACAAAAATAGACAAATGGTTAGTCAATCTAACCAAAAAAGAAGAGATTCAAATCACTGTAATTAGAAAGGAAAAAGTGAAATCACAACAGATGCAGCCAAAGAAAAAAAAAATTACTTCCCAAATATATATGCCAATAAATTGGAGAATTTACAAGAAATGGGTAGAACATTTCTCAATGAACTACTCAAACAGAACACAGATTTGAAAACCCTAAATAACTCAGTAACAGGCAAGGAAACAGAAGCACTAATAAAATGACCTACCAACTAAGAAAAGCACAGATCTGGCCAGGTTCACTGCTGAATTCTGTAAAAGCTTTCAGGAAGGTCTAACATCAGTAATCTTGAGGCCTTTTAATGAAATTGAAAGGGAAGGAGTATTCCCAAAGTCATTTTTTTTTCCCCCAAAGTCATTTTTTTTTTTTTTTTGAGACAGGGTCTCCCTTTGTAGTTCAGGTTGGCCCTGAGCTCACTATGTAGCCCAGGCAAGCCTCGAACTCAGCAATCCTCCTGTCTCTTCCTCCCGAGTGCTGGGATTACAGGCGTGAGCCACCACACCCGGCACTGTGTTATGTGGTATTGATTGCTGGTGGGCATGAGTCACCACGCCCAGCATTCTATGTGGTTACCAGGATTGAACTCAGGACCTTGCGCTTGCAGGGCAGGCACCAGAACCACTGAGCTAAATCTCTGGCCCCCCAAAGTCATTTCTTGAAGCTACCATCATCCTGACTTCAAAACCAGACAAGGATCCAACCAAAATGAATGAATGAATATAGATACAAAAGTCTTTAGAAGACAGTGGCAGACAGAATGACTGAATCACCAAAAAGATGATACATCATGACCAAGTAGGTTTCATCCTATGGATGTAAGGATGGTTCAATACATGTAAATCAATAAATGTAACACATCACATGAATAGAAGCAAGGACAAAAATCACTAGCATCTCAATAAATGCAGAAAATTTCTTTGAGAAAATCTAACATCTTTTCATGACAAAAACACTGAATAAAAAAAGTACAGAAGAACCCTATCTCAATCTGATGAAAGCCATTTATGACAAGCCTACTGCCAATATCAGATTAAATGAGGAAAAAGGAAAAGCTTTTCCTCTAAAATTAGGGAGAAGATAAGGAAGTCCTCTATCACCACTATCACCACTGTTCAACAGCAATATTAACAGGAGCTTTAGGCAAGAAAAGTAACAGGGATATACACACATACGATTAAAAAAATCCACCAAAAGACTCTTAGAATTAATAAGCAAACTCAATACTGTATCAGGATACAAAATCAACACACAAAAATGAATAGGATTTCTGCTGGCCTTGTGGGCCATGGCTATAGTCCCAACACTACGGAGGGCCAAGGCAGGAAGATCACTGTGAGTCAAGGCCATCCTGGACTACATAGTAAGTTCAAGGCCAGCTTGCACTAACTATACAGCAAGACTACCTTAACAAAAAATCAACACCTTTCCTGTACACTAATAATAAATCCCTGGAGAAAGAAATTAGGGGAAAAATACATTCAAAATAGTACCAAGAAAAACTAAATACTCAGCAATCAACCTAAGGAAATGAAAGACCTGTACAATGAAAACTACAATGTTCTGAAAAAGGGAAATAAAGAAGATATAAAGAAAAGCAAAGATATCTCATGTTCTTGGATAGGCAGAACTAATACAGTAAAAATAGCCACACTTCCAAAACTGATATACAGATTTAATACAATCCCAATCAAATTATCAATAGTATTCTCCATAGATCTAGAGAAAATAATCCTAAAATTCTGATGGAACCAGAAGAGAACCAGTTTTAGTATATGTGCTGCCAAAGCGAGCACCAGAAGAGAACCAGAATAGCAAAACCAATCCTGGGTAACAAGAGCAAAGTGGGAGGCATAATATCTCCGGACCTAAAGTTATATTATTAAGCTACAGTAATAAAAACAGAACAATATTGGTATAATAACAGACATGAGAATCGATGGGGCTGAACAGAGGATGCAGAAATGACCTCAAGCACATTCAATTCAAAAACACACTTTGGGGCCTGAAGATTTAGCTCAGTGGTTCTGCCTAGTAAGTGCAAGGTCTCTGCTGCGATCCCCAGCAACTACATACAACAAGACCAGGCATGGTGGCTCACACCTGTCATCCCAGGACTTGGGAGGTAGAGGCAGAAAGATTGCTGAGTTTGAGGCTTGCCTGAACTACATAGTGAGCTCAGGGCCAGCCTGAATTACAAAGTGAGACCCTGTCTCAAAAAAAGAAACAAAACAAACCAAAGCACACCCTGGGAGAAAGATAGCCTCTTTAATAAAAGGTGCTTGGAAATCTAGCTGTCTACATGCAGAAGACTGAACCCAGATATATGTCTCTTACTATGTACTAACTTAAAATAAAAATGGATCAAATGTTAAAACAGATGTTTAACCTGCTGGAAGACAAGATAGATAAAAGTCTTGAAGTCTTAGGCATAGGCAAAGACGTTCTGAAAAGAACTCCAGTTGAATAGGAAATAATCTTAAGAATCAGCAAGTTAGATCATATCCAATTAAAAAGCTTCTGCATAGTTAAAAAAACAACCAACATAGTGAAACGATATTCTCTAGAATGGTAAAAAATTTTTGCCAATAATTTCGCACACAGAAGATTCATATATAGAATATAGAAATAATTTTTTTAAAAAATGAGACTCCTGAAAATAAAGAATCAGTCAAAAAGGAGGCAAGCAAAATGAATACACTTTTCAGGAGAAGTACAAATTGATATAAGAAAAAAAATGCTCAACTTTGCTGGCCCTTAGAGAAATGCAAATTAAAACAACACTGAGATCCCATTTTCACAAATGGCCATGATCACAAAATCAAACAACAGCCAATACTGGAGAGTCTGTGAGGAGAAGGAGGAACCTTTCTGCACTGTTGATGGGAGTGTAAACTAATATAACCACAAAGCAAATCAAGATGGAGATTCCTTAAGAGACTAAAACTAGAAATTCTATTTGACTCACCTATTCCTCTCAAACGTATTTTCCCGAACGAGTTAGAGACATTACTGAGAGATATGTGTACACATTTACAGCAGCACAATTCAAAATACCTAAATCTTTTTTTTTTTGAGACAGGGTCTTGCTTTGTAGTTCAGGCTGGCCCTGAGCTCACAATGTAGCCCAGGCAAGCCTCAAATTCAGCAATCCTCCTGCCTCTGCCTCCCGAGTGCTGGGGATTACAGGTGTGAGCCACCATGCCCGGTACCACACCCAGCATTTTGGTATGTGGTTACTGGACATCAACTGGGGACCTTGAGCTTGCAAGGCAGATGCTGGAACCACTGAACTAAATCCTCAGCCCCTTGTAATAGCTAACTCTTGAATGCAGCCCAAAAGACCATCCACAAATGAATGGATAAAGAAAAAGTGGTATTTACATTCCATGGAGTATTACTCTGCCTAAGAAAACTTATTTGTAGGAAAATATGTGCATCTTTGAAATCTTAATATCAAGTGATATATGGGGCCTGGGATATAAGCTCAATAGCACCTGCTCAGCAAGCATAGGTCTTGAGTTCAAGTTTCAGACCACCCCAAAAGTGAAATAAATCAGACAAACTTAAATATAGTATTGCTTTTTAAAAATGAGAAAGCCAGAGTAAAAATAAAGAGCGAAATAAAAGATAGATAATAGGAAGTAGGGAGGAAGACTGTTCTCAGAAGGGAAGGGGGATCAAGAGATGCAGAGGTGAGAAAGGGAAGGAAGGGATAAGGGATCAAAATAATGAACTGGGATGTCATGTACATTTATCAGTTCCATACAAGGAATGCAAACATTATGCATGCCACATATATGTGGGGAGGGGTGCAGGGGGATTTAAAGAAAGGAATTAAGATATGTCACATATACGTACCAACATCCCACAAAGAATGTAAACATTATGTACTACACACATGCACTAATAAACTACAAATTTTAAAAATGTGTGGGAAACTGATTACATATAATTAAAACTTAAGTTACTCACAAAGAATATTTTAAGGTGTCATCCAATTCCATAATAGCAGCCTGATTTCCACAGCGATAACAGTAATTGGGTGCACTGAATATGGTAACCACATTCCTATCATGACACCAATTGTATCCCTGTAGCATTAAAAAAAATTCATTATAAAATCATGATCTTGACTATAAAAAATCACAAATACCCCTTGCAGATACATCATCATTTATGTTACATCAGATGGTCTCCATCTTTAATAGTTTGTTCATCTGCACAGAACACTGTGTAACTACTGGGGACAGAGATCATTATACAGAGCTCATAACTGTGCAGTTGTGTTTAATTTTTGAGATGTTTATGTTAAAACTTCTTCAACGAGGATGACAGATTTCTCAACTTTCATAAATTTTGTCAATTTTTGCTTTATATATTTTGAAACTATTATGAGTAAATACAAATTTCAATACTTTCTTCCTAGAGAATTGAGCCAATTTTCATCAAGGATGACTCTGTTTTGCTCATGATTCTTTCTCCTTGGGGTCTATTTTGGCTCATATTGGGTAAAGTTTGGATAACTAGCAACCTGCTATGCCAATACACTATTTTCAACTGCTTATCTCTAATTTGTGATGTCATGTTCGATATATGTTCCAAATAATAGCTGAACTTTGATTTAGCCAACATGGGAGTTTTTTATGCATGAAAAATATGGTTAATTTATACTTCTTATGACTGATGAAATTATTTTTGGAAGTAATATATTTTTATCATATAAATTTGTGTTCTTTACAATATTCTTCAATCATACCCCCTTTCTTGCTTCTATGGGGCTGGTGAAGGTTTTTCTTTTTAATATCTTAAAGTCACTTCCTCCTGGTTTGGTGGGGTTATGCTCTATTATCATTTCTTTTTTTTTTTTTTTTTTTTGGAGACAGGGTCTCGCTTTGTAGTTCAGGCTGGCTCTGAGCTCACTATGGTGTCCAGGCAAGCTGCCGCGAACTCAGCAATCCTCCAGTCTCTGCCTCCCGAGTGCTGGGATTACAGGCGTGAGCCACCACGCCCAGCATTGTGGTATGCTGTGTTGATTGCTGGTGGGCGTGAGTCTCCACACCCAGCATTGTATGTGGTTACCGGGGATCGAACTCAGGACCTTGCGCTTGCAAGGCAGGTGCCGGAACCACTGAGCAACCCTCCGGCCCTCTATTATCATTTCTTTCGTACTTACAAAACAGTAACATTATAGGGAAGGAATTCTATGATGAGTTAGTTTACTAGCAGTGGGACATACAGCTTTCATGACCATTGATACAACACACTGAGCACACAACACCATTCTACAGTATCCCTGCCAAAACACACATTCTGAGTCCTATTAAGGAAGCATCAGTTAATCTTTTTTTTTTTTTTTTGAGACAGGGTCTCACTTTGTAGTTCAGGCTGGTTCTGACCTCACTATGAAGTCCAGGCAAACCTTGAACTCAGCAATCCTCCTGCCTCTGCCTCCTGAGTGCTGGGATTACAGGCGTGAGCCACCACACCCGGCACTGTGGTATGTGGTATTGATGGCTGGTGGGCATGAGTCACCACGTCCAGCATTGTATGTGGTTACTGGGATCGAACTCAGGGCCTTGTGCTTGCGAGGCAGGCGCCGGAACCACTGAGCTCAATCTCCGGCCCTGCATCAGTTTATCTTAATTGAGGGATATTTCTACAAATTGCTTAATGTTAAGATAGCACAAAACAAAATATGAACTTATTTCCATATTAAAGGAACCTGAATATAACCCAATTTAAGATTACATTGTGCACCTCAACAAAAACTGAATTTTGCTATAAAGGATATTGGTAACAATTAACAAAATTTGACTAAAGTGTTTAGATAGTAGTATTATACTAATGATGACTTCCTGATTGTAACTGTTCTTTGGCTTTATAAAAAAAATACCCTTAACAAAATACACCTAGAAATTTGTATATAAAGAAGCTTCTGTCTACAAATGACATTCAGAAGAAAATTGGGGGCAGGGAGCCATAGAGCAAGTATAGTAAGATATTTACATCCAAGACTTTGGAAGAAGCAAATTGAGGTACTACTGTATAAATTTTCTCTACTTAAAATGTGAGTTGTATGAGTTTGATTCCTGGTATTGTAAAAAGAAGAAAAAAGTTATAATTATGCTTTGGCCAACTGATACTTTCCCTACTTGATATACATTTTCCTCCTTTCATTTGGTAATGAGAAGCAATATTTCCTATATTCAAGTCATAAAGACACACATACTATTTGAAATAGACCATTTGGCAGAAAAAATACATACCTCCATTACAAGCTGGTGGGCACGAGAAACCAGTGTGAGACCGTTGGCATGGTTAAATGTTTCAGAAATATCTTGTCCAAATGTGTAGCCAGCACCACGTGGTGAAATACCCCACCCGCCACGGTCGTCTGGATCTGACCATAAGAGATCACACATTGGGCCCTAACAAAGAAAATAAAGTGTATAGCACAGATTAGTGGCAGTTATATTGAACTTATTTACTTCTCACATGTGGTGACACTTTTTTTTTTCCCCAAGAAGTGAGTTTATTTTTCATTTTAAATGAAGTTTACCTCATGTGGAACTTCTTGTAAACGATCCAGGGCTCTTATATGATCCAGTGTATCTATAGATGGGGAGAGGCCACCATGGAGGCAGAATATCTGTTTAGGAATTTAAAAATGTATTTTTGTTATTAAAAGTTAATAAAAGCTAAGTAATTATTACATATGCTGATCCTAACAGCTCTTCTTTTCCAAGTCAAGTTTATACAGCCCAGGCTGTCCTCAAACTTGTGGCTATTCTCCCACCTCAGCCCCCCAAGCACTAGGATTATAGGAGTTACCTGGCTGAAATTGTTAACTCTACACATACAGCATCCTTCCACCTTTTTCTTCTATGGTTGGACTAGATAGCTTATTGTTTGCTCTTCTGTATGTGGTGCTGGGGAGGTAACTGAGGGTCTTGTGAATGCTGGGCAAGCGCTCCACTGCTGAGCTACATCCCCAGCTCCCACTGCAGGTATTTTACACAGTGTTCCCTCCCTCTCTCTCCTTTTTGCTAAACAGGAGCCCAATCCTGTGTGCTGCCATGATATTTCCTGTTGGTTATTGCTGATGTGTAAAACCAGCTTCTCTTGTAGCAACTATCGTTACTGATTCCTGCTGCTAGTTTAAAAAGTTTTCCAGTTTTCTCAGGGCATGTTATTTGAAAAAATAGAGACAATATATACATAATTTTTCTCCTTAAGGTTTGCAACTTCTAATTCCTTTTACTGCTCAGTGTACTGACTAGGATTTCTACAACAAAACTGAATGAAGCAAGGGTTTTTCTTGTTTTGAGACAGTCTTGCTACATAGTTCAGGCTGGCTGTGAACTCACTATGTAGCCCAGGCTGGCTTTGAATTCAGCTATCCTTCTGCCTCAGCCTCCCAAGTGCAGGGATTACAAGTGTGCACAACCACACTCAGCTAATCAGACAAGTTATTTTTTTTTTTGAGACAGTCTCGCTTTGTAGTTCAAATTGGCCCTGAGCTTGCTACATAGCCCAGGCAAGCCTCGAACTCACAGCAATCATCCTGCCTCTGCTTCCTGAGTGCTGGGATTACAGGTGTGAGCCACCACGCCTGGCATTGTGGTATATGGTAGTAGGATCAAACTTGAAACCACTGAGCTAAATCCCTGGCGGTAAGGCAAATTTTTTTTTCTTTTCAAACAGGGTCTCACTTTGTAGTTCAGGATGGCCCTAAACTCACCATGTAGCCCAGGCAAGACTCAAACAAGTCAGGAGTAATCCTCCTGCCTCTGCCTCCTAAGTGCTGGGATTACAGGCATGAGCCCCCATGGTTGGCCCTACGGCAAGTTTTAATGAACTCTTTTCTCCTGATTTTAATGAGGATTTTTAATATTTCATCAATAAATTTCTTTAACCTGTTAATGCTATTACATATTTTTCTTTCTTTCTTTTTTTTTTGAGACAGGGTCTCGCTTTGTAGTTCAGGCTGGCCCTGAGCTCACTGTGTAGCCCAGGAAAGCCTCCAACTCAGCAATCCTCCTGCCTCTGCCTCCCGAGTGCTGGGATTACAAATGTGAGCCACCATGCCTGGCACTGTGGTATCGATTGCTGGTGGGCATGAGTCACCACGCCCAGCACTGTATGTGGTTGCCGGGATCAAACTCAGTGCCTTGCGCTTGTGAGGCAGGCACCGGAACCACTGAGCTAAATCTCTGGTCCCTACATATTTTTCTTAATAACTGAGTTTTAAATCATCAATACAGAAATTTTTTCAAATGATCTTGGTCAGATTTTATCTTTCTGTACTTGTCATGTGACTTGATGCTGGCATTACTCCAGGTACATGGCCGGTTTGTGTTCCGCAGATCTGCAGATGGAGCACGCTGTGAGCTGTGAAACTCTATCTCTGCTCATGTTCCTGAAAGGTTTGGTGAAATCAGCCAATTCAATATTAGACCTGGTTACACTGGTGCCAATGTACCAAACACTATTAAGTAAGTCTGTCAAGTTCAAATATTCTACAGGCCTATTTATTATGTTTTCTTATTTTGGAGGCATATATATAAATACTAGCGATAACATTTTATAGATAATAATGTGTTAATAATGCTGTCCATTTACTCTCTTTCTTACAATAATTGCAAAACACAATGGCCATTAAGGGTAAGTGTGTGGAGGGTAATAGTAGGTACAGAAAAATGTATTAATCTTTTCAAATGCACTTTTTTTTTTGAGACAGGGTCTTACTTTCTAGTTCAGACTGGCCCTGAGCTCACTATATAGCACAGGCAAGCCTCAAACTCAGCAATTCTCCTGTCTCTGCCTCCAGAGTGCTGGGATGACAGGCGTGAGCCAGCACACCCGGCACTGTGGTATGTGGTACTGACTGCTTGTGGGGATGAGTCACCACGCCCAGCACTCTTGTACGTGATTACCGGATCAAACTCAGGACTTTGGGTTTTCGAGGCAGGCACTGAAACCAATGAGCTAAATCTCTGGCCCTCAAATGCACTTTTTTTTTTTTGCTTTTTGAGACAGGGTCTCGCTTTGTAGTTCAGGCTGGCCCTGAGCTCACTATGGTGCCCAAGCAAGCCACCACGAACTCAGCAATCCTCCTGTCCCTGCCTCCCGAGTGCTGGGATGACAGGTGTGAGCCACCACACCTGGCACTGTGGTATGTGGCACTGATGGCTGGTGGGCGTGAGCCTCCACGCCCAGCATTGTATGTGGTTACCGGGGATCGAACTCAGGGACCTTGCGCTTGCGAGGCAGGCACCGGAACCACTGAGCTAACCCTCCGGCCCCCTCAAATGCACTTTTTTTTTTTTTTTTTTTGAGACAGGGTCTCACTTTGTAGTTCAGGCTGGCCCTGGAGCTCACTATGGAGCCCAGGCAAGCCTCGAAATCAGCAATCCTCCTGTCTCTGCCTCCCGAGTGCTGGGATTACAGGCATGAGCCACCACACCCGGCTTCAAATGCACTTTTTAAAAAAAGTTCTGGAGATTAAATCACAGGGCCCTGAGCACAGCAGGCAAGTGTTTTACCTCTGAGTAATACTCCTGGCTCAAGTGTGCTTACTTTTAAAATTAGATACACCATCAGTACTGATAGGATACCTACCTAAAAAGCTTTGTTAATTTTAATACTAATTAAGACTATATTTTGCTTTTTAAAAATGTAAAGCCTTAATTAAGATTTACCACATTATAAATTCCTGCTCTTTTAGCAAGTACAGGTGAGGTATTACCCTTTTAAATTAATTACTGCAAAATCATGGCTAGGAAAATGTAAATCAGAATTATACAGAGAATGTCACAACCAAGTTATATTCCCACCAGAAGAACAAAACAGTATCTCCTACAGCCTTGGAAACTATAGAAATTGAAGAATTATAGTTTTATATTGAAATTTCAGTTTACTCAGTGAAACCTCTAGAAACTAGGATAGGAAGGTTGCACTTTGTTTTTCTACTTTCAATGTTCTACAATATTTATTGTGGGTATAACAAAGCATTTGCTTTTTAGCAAAGACCTAATATATAATGTACTAATTATCAATTACTATGAAAATTGGAATAAAAATTCATGGGGGGTCTAGCAGACACTGTGTACAGTACATGTGCAGAGATAATTTTAAACTACTATGACTTTATAAGCACTTAACATCATGATATATAATATTTATCTATAACAAAAAAGTTCGTTAGCATATTCTTTGCCCAAAAGACTAACATATCTGAGAACAAGTAAATTTGCTGCTCTAAGTGTGCACAAAACTTGTCCAATTGGGCCCAGAGATTTAGCTCAGTGGTTCTGGCGCCTGCCTTGCAAGCACAAGGTCCTGAGTTCAATCCCGGTAACCACATACAGTGCTGGGCGTGGTGACTCACGCCCACCAACCATCAATACCACATACCACAGTGCCGGGAGTGGTGGCTCACACCTATAATCCCAGCACTCAGGAGGCAGAGACAGGAGGATTGCTGAGTTCAAGGCTTGCCTGGCCTGGACTACATAGTGAGCTCAGGGTCAGCCTGAACTACAAAGTGAGACCCTGTCTCAAAAACAAACAAACAAGCAAAAAAAACCAAACTTGGCCAATTGCTTGGCTGTAAATTTGGAAAGAGGAAAAGAAGGCGAAGGAAATGCACCATGTAGGTCATGTAAATCTAGGAGTCAGACTGCTAATAATAAATCCGTTTCAGGGCCAGAGGGTTAGCTCAGTGGTTCCAGTGCCTGCCACGCAAGCACAAGGTCCTGAGTTCAATCCCCGGTAACCACATACAATGCTGGGTGTGGAGATTCACGCCCACCAGCAATCAATACCACATACCACAGTGCCGGGCGTGGTGGCTCACACCTGTAATCCCAGCACTCAGGAGGCAGAGACAGTAGGACTGCTGAGTTGGAGGCTTACCCGGACTACATAGTGAGCTCAGAGCCAGCCTGAACTACAAAGTGAGACCCTGTCCCTCCCCAAAAAAAATCCCTTTCAACATTTTGCTCTATTGCCACACACAGAGACAGAGGCACACACATACACACCTGTCCATCCACCAAAGCTGTGAGTGGAAGATAATCAAAGAGATCTGTGAAGTATTTCCAAACATTGGCATTTCCATATTTTCGCAGACATTCATCATAAAAGCCATATACTTGGGTGATTTGTCGGCTTTCATGATTTCCTCGCAATATGGTAATGCGTTCTGGATAACGCACCTGGAACAAAAGGGAGAGAAACCCACAGTACACTCATATTCTGACTGTATCATGGTGAGAACATTAACTTCCGAACCTTCTTTAAATGGCACTTTGTCCTCTATTGCATTAAATGTTATTTTTTTATTTTTTAGAGTTGCTTCATCTTTGTACTATTTTTTATGGTCATTCTTCTTCAGTATATTTTTATCTTCCTGTTATCAGAACCTCTGATACTTCTAACACCATAATTCACTTGTAGCTAATCCTTGAAAATCCTTCAAGAACACTCTGGATACTGAAGAACAGGAGTTTGAACCTAAAATAAGCTCCTTTAGGGAGAGACCTCTGCCTTTCCGAACTCCTACTTCCCACAGGAAGACTGGGTGTTGGTCCCAGCCATATCTGAGCAAAAATTTGAAATGTATTAATAGTTTCCTTTCTATGAGAAAACAAAATGCTATACAATGTAGCGTATCATAGGTTGATCAATCCTAATCCAAAATTCCAAAATGTACAAATTACTCCCCCCTATAGTAGTACTAGAAATTGAACCCAGGGTCTTTTTTTTCCATTTTTGAGACAGAGTCTCATTTTGTAGTTCAGGCTGGCCCTTAGGTCGCTATGCAGCCAGGGCAAACCTCAAAGTCAGCAATACTCCTGCCTCTGCCTCCTGAGTGCTAGGATTACAGGTGTGTGTCACCCACGCCTGGCACTGTGGTATGTGGTACCTGGGATTGAACTCAGAACCTTGTGCTTGCTAAGCAGACACCAGAACCACTGAGGTAAATTCCCAAACCCAGGGTCATGTGGATGCTATTCAAGCCTTCTAGCTACAGCTACAGCCACTGCTCTACAACTTTTAAAAATGGTGACATGATGCCACAAGTGGAAAAATCCACACCATTAAACTGTTAAAATTATTGAACTTATGAAGATTATTAAAAATATTATAAAAATTTACCTTCAGGCTACCTGTGTAAGGTGTATATAAAACAAATGAACTCTGTGTTTAGATTTGGCTCCTATTCCCAGGAGGGATACTGGAGACTAGGTGTGGTAGTGTGTGCTATAATCCCAGCCCTGGAGAGGCTGAGGCAGGAGGACTGACTTGAGTCCATAGCTGGCCTGGGCTACAGGCTACATAGTGAGTTTAAAGCCAACTTGAATTACACTGTGAGACTCTGTCTTTAAAAAAAAAAAAAAAAAGATACCCAACTTATATTTAATTAGGAATGGCAGGGTCTCACTATGTAGCCAAGCCTGGCCTCAAACTCAGGCTGGCTATCTTCCTGCCTCAGCTGCCCAGGTGCTGGGATTGCAGGCCTGTGCCACCATGCTCAGTTCTAGGAATACGTCTTCTAAGAATAAAAATCCCCAAAGAGTCTATACTAAATACCCATTGTATGTCTGACATTAAATTATGCCTATCTTTAGTGCTACAAAGTTAGTGCTGGGTCTACATAAGAATACATAGTGGCCTCTTCTGTTGAGGGGGGAGAAATGTAACAAGAATATAAGGCGATAAACCACAAATAAGTAAGGGATGTGTGAGAAGTTTCAACACAGTAATCTTTTCTGGTACTGGGGATTGAATCCTGGGCCTTTGCACTGAACTACATCTGCAACCCTTTTTATTTTTAAGATACAATTTTGCTGTATTGCTCAGTGACCTACATTGAGCTTGAGCTTCTGATTCTCTGGCCATAAGTCTCCCAGAATGCTAGAATTATAGGTGTGTCTTCTCTTAATTTCATTATAGTAAATTTGAGTGAGGTGAGTAAGGCTAAAATATGAAGTCTTCATGGAAGAAAAGAGCTAAATCTAGGTAGAAGGGCTAAGAAAGTAATCTTGTAGAGAAATTGGATACAAAGTAAGTGGAGTTAGTTTAGAACACTGGATGAACAAACTGTTTTGAAGCACAGTTTATGCTCCCAACTGCCAGTAGGTAAATTCAGACTAGACAAGGACAGACAAGGACAGCAAGGACTGCGAATTCCATTCTACAGGAAACATGGATTGGAATCACCAAAGAGTTTGGCAAAAGGGAAGTAAAACAGTGCTATTAAGTATTAAGAGAGACTTCAAATGGCAGCATATTCAAGGTGCTTTAAAAGGATCAAATCTCAGAGCCAGAAATACAAGTTACCAAGTGATTTCTACACAATGTGAAGTAATAGAGTAATTGTGTGGAGCAATGAAAATAGAAAAGCTTAGGAGGAAGAAGCAGGAGGGTTGCTCAGTTTGGGGTTACCTGGGCCACAGTGAGCTCAGGGCCAGCCTGAACTACAAAACGAGACCCTGTCCCCCAAAAATAAAAAAGCAGGAGTAATAGACTGTTCAAGGAAAGAATTTAAAAGACTTGTTTCTTGTCTCAATATGAAGAACCAGTCAAAATATTCCAGTACTTCGGTTATGGACAACTTGAGAGAGTATTAGACTTATCAGAGGAATTTCATCAATCATACCTTTAATGCTACAAGAAGAGTCACAGTCTCCACAGAATAATAGCCTCTGTCTACATAGTCGCCCATGAATAGATAGTTTGTATCTGGTGATTTTCCACCAATTCTAAAGAGTTCCATAAGGTCATGAAATTGGCCATGTACATCTCCACAAACAGTAACAGGACAACGAACCTCTTGCACATTTGATTCTTTTGTTAAAATTTCCTTAGCCTGTTAGAAAAACAAAAACAACAATTAAAGTATTTTACTACAAATTTACAGGTATCACTTTTCTTTCCCATTAAAAGAAACTCTGGCTGAAAGCACTTTTGAACGTATGCTTTATAAAGGTATGAAATAAAAACCACACAATTAGATGTTACTTTACTAGTATGGCTATAATAAAAAAACACTGATAAAGATAAGTGCTTGAAAAGACACCAAGAAACTGAAATCCTTATATAGTGTTGGGAATCTCAAAGGCTACAGCTGCTACTGAAAACAGGTTGGCAGTTTTTGAAGAAGTTTAGACAAAATTACCATACTTAACTCCATTCTCAGGTGTATACTGCAAGGGCAATCTGTTTACACGTGTTCACAGCAACAGTATTTGTAATAGTCTTAAAGTGGAAACTACTGATACATCTATCAGCTCCTAAATGGATAAATAAAAATACTCATATAATGGAATAATAACCTGCAGCAAAGAAATGAAGTACTCCTGCGTACTATTATTTTGAAAATGTTATGCTATGTGAGAAAAGCCAGTTACATATGGCCACATACTATACAATTCCATTTACACACAAGGTCCAGAATAGCAAATCTATGGAGGTAGAAAGTAGATTGGTAAAGGTTGCCTAGAGCTTAGGGGGAAGGGGGGACTGCAGCTAGAACTAGCTGGGGAATAACTGCTAAGAAATTCAAGATTTCCTTCAGGGATAAGGAAAACATTCTAATGTAATGGACACACAAATAGGTAACAACTGTACATTCTAAATGAGTGAACTGCCCAGTGGAGGAATATTATCTCAGTAGAGCTGTTTTTAAAAAGACTACTAATAAGTGAAATAAATAGATCCCAGATATGTAAATACCGTATCTTTTCTCTGGTATGGGAACTGTAGATGTAAATGAGTTCTAGAATGTATGATGTATTTTGTAAAATAGGAAATATTCAAAGGGAATGTGGTAGGGGAACGTAATGAGGGGAACGAACAAATATGATTTGGAAAGAAAAAGAAATAGCATGTATATAAGGGGTGGGAGGTTTAGGTTGTGTAGGGATATGGGTAAAAATGAGAATTAACTTCTGTTATATACTGGTACAAATTCCCCAATGTTGAGTGTGATTGTGAACTGTATATAAAATGTACCAATAAAGAATTCAATAAAAAAAGAAAAATCTTTCTTACAGGTTTCAAAAGTCAATGAAGTAGGCCAGAGATTTGGCTCAGTGGTTCCAGCCCCTGCCTAGAAAGCACAAGATCTGAGTTCAATCCCTGGTAACCACATACAGCAATACCAGGCTTGGTGATTCATGCCATCTTGCTTTGTAGTTCAGGCTGGCCCTGAGCTCACTATGTAGCCCAGACAAGCCTTGAACTGAGCAATCCTCCTGCCTCTGCTTCCCAAGTGCTCGGATGACTGGCGTGAGCCACTATGCCCGGCACTGTGTTCTGTGGTACTGATTGCTGGTGGGAATGAGAAACCATGCCCAGTATTGCTGTATGTGGTTACTGGGGATTTAACCAGGGACCTTGTGCTTACCAGGTAGGTGCCAGAACACTGAGGTAAATCTCTGGTCCAACAAACATGTTTTTATACCATTTTTTTCTGGCACCTGTGATCAAACTCAGGACCTTGTGCTTGCAAGGCAGGAATGGCCCCACCAAGCTACATATCTGGCTCTCTTATACCAATTTTAAGCCAACCTTCAAACTTAAAATTTTTTTCTTGTAATGCCAGATGCTTCAGATATGCTAGGCACACACTCTATCACTGAACTACACATTTCTACTAACTCTCAACCTTTCTATTCCCACTATCTTTTATTCTTAGAATTAGGTTAGAATGTACCTTAAGGAGGCCCTGTCATAGAGAAATTTATGGATAAAAGCTGGCAAGTTATATGTATTGACTAAATACAAAGTCATCAACACCTAATATACCTAGTATTGTAATTTTGACTAACAGGAAAAAATTATGAGCTTAGAATCACGAAAAAGATTTTAGTATATGTGCTGCCGAAGCGAGCACACGAAAAAGATTTTAAAAGGCCTCTGAAGTAACAAAACAGATAGGATGGAAGTGTATGTACCTCCCCATCAACTTGCCTTCTTTGGGCTTACTTGTTATATACAAAACTCCAATAAACTGTATGTTGTTTCTAGGTCTATGACAAATTAGATAAGAGTGCTGAAGAGCGAAGAATTGGGATCAAACAGACACATAAATGGAGATGAAGAAACAGATATGTGGCAGCAAAGGTGACACTGTAATAAAAGTCAAACAACATTCAGCACAAGGCTTAAAGCAGAACCTGTAATGGGACAAGCCAAGACTGGAGGGAGAACGGAATTTCAGGGACTGATGACTCTGCTGCTTTTAGTGATCTGATTATCTAAAGAACATTTTAAAAACATGACTTTTGAGTTCCTATATGCACAGTATCAATTTCCATGGCTCTGTTAACAGAGTAATGTTTTTGTCTTTTAGGTAAGTGTGAAATACCTTAAATTTGCACCAGAAACATTTTTAAAAGCAGTTTTTCAAGTTTATTGGTCACTGCATTTTTTTTTTTAAGACAGGGGCTTGCTTTGTAGTTCAGGCTGGCCCTGAGCTCCCTATGTAGCCCTGGCAAGTCATGAACTCACGGCAAAACTGCTTCTGCCTCCCAAGTGTTGGGACTTATAGGTGAGAGCCACCATGCCCAGCATTGTGGTATGTGGTACTAGGAATCAAACTCGGACCTGGGCTTGCCAGGCAGAAGTGCAATTTAGGCTCTGTGCAATTTGCCTACTGTTTTAAGAATTGTCTCCTATACAAAGGTCAAAAAACCTTCTACAGCCTAAATTTTTTTTTTTTTTTT
>PVIC010006804.1:0-53058 GCA_004025085.1 Thryonomys swinderianus
AGCATTATACATTTTTTTACTTCACAACATAACCTCAACATTTTAGTTTAGTAAAACTTCTCTCAGTTCCAGTTTTAAAACCTCTCCCTCTAGGCCTCTGCTAGTGACCAACCCAAAGTTCCCTTTCCACAATTTTCATGTATCCTAATATTTCAATAATTGTTTTTAAATACCTGTTTTCCATCACACCCCGTGTTGTACAGTGCCACTTAATATATTTCTCCTGCTGTGAGCCTGGAAAGGCCACAGCAGGCAAGCAGGAAGACTAGCCTTTGCCACAGGAAGCATAATAGTCAAGGTTTTGCAGGGGAATTAGATTTAACACAGGACACAATTTATAGGATTATTTTACAAGTTACCCAAAAGACAAATACAGAGGAGTACAAGAGATTAGCTGCACACTAGAAGCCTGAAGAATCCAGCCATGGGCCTGGATCCCACAGCCATGTTCCACCCAAGTCCAGCTGGCAGCCTAGAGCCCACGACAACATCTCATACTTGTCTATATCAAGGATCTGTACCAGGAAGGCCACAGGCCAGTGGGGGGAAACCAGAAAACCTACACCCGTGGAATGAAGGATTTGTGCCACTAGACTGAGGGAACTACACTGGCCCCCGGAAGCGGTACTCACAGTGAAGGTCTGCGCTCGCCTGACAGAGCAGCAGTGACTGTCGGCAAGGGCCCAAGAGCCTCCTCTGAGAACAGCCAAGTTGTGTCAGGAAAACCATCCACAGCAAGCTTCTCCTAGAAAATCAACAGCCCACGCTCCTCCCCTCCAGTTCTCTTTTTATGGCTCTTGACAACAGTCCTCAGGTGGGTCTTCCATGCCCCATCAGGCTGACTCAGTTCAGCTGGCTCTTTAGTTAACCCTCCACAGGCAGGGGCCAGACCCTCGGGCAGGTTCCAACCCAGCCACGCACAACCACTGCTGTCTCAAACAAGACATTTCATCTCTCCATGCCTCCATTTCTCCATCAGTGAAAGGAGGAAAATAATCACCATTCTTAAAATAATCACCATTCTTACCCAGCAGGATTGTTGTGAGTGGCTGCAAAAAAAGTGTTTATAACAATGCTTGGCCTGCAATAAACACTCACCATACTGCTTACTATTATTGTTACCAGTTGGGATCAGGCAGTCTTGTTGGGAGTTTCTGATTTTCCGCTTGACCCTTGATGTTAGGGGGCACATTGTTCAACCTCTTAGCGTTTCATTTCCATCGCTTGTGAACCCATCTCACCAGTGCTTGTGAGGACTGGCACATGAGTAAGGTCCATGCCATGCAGCTCCGGGGCTTGCATGCTGTAGTGCACAGCAAACTCTCATTAGGCCTTAGGTGCCTTTCTGAGCTCCCCGGGTCAAACTCATTGAGCTCGTGCTTGGTGAACTGAAGGAGAGGGTTGAGGGCAGAAGCTTCCTGGGTGTGAGGAAGGCACAGGTTCTGGCATTTAAATGGCTTCCTTCATACGTCTCAAGAGCCTCTGAGTGGAGAGGTTTCCTCGTATCCCCACCACCTGGAGGCCCATTAAGGTTCAAGGAACATATTGTCCCAGACTGAGTATTGTTTCTTACCAGATGTTCCTTTTGGAAGACTCTCCTTGCTGTGTGATAAAGGTGGGAAAGTTTTAATGAAGGCTTTTATCAGAAATATCTAATTCTTCTGTTTACAAAATAACTATCATTTGTGACATGACAGAAATGGAAGAGTTTTATGATGAAATAGGGCCCCAGGCAGTTTGCAGATACCAGTCTCCTTTGCAAATTTTTCTTAGGGGACTCTGGCCTGATTGGCCCCAGACCAGTCCTCAGGGTGGGTGACTCAGCTTAGAAAACAGACAGCACCCCTGGAAGTTGGCCCTCCTCTTATCTCCTTTCCTGCTGCATAGCATGTAGCTAGGCCCTAGGAAAGTGTATAACTACCTTGAGAATTCGGTGAGGGAATAAAGAGGAGCAATGAGTAGCTAAGTCCAGTACTCAAGAGAACTCAGGGGTGATTAAAACACAACTAAAGAAGATCATCTCTCTCTCAGGCTGGCCAGCCTCTTCTCTTCTCCCTCCATTCTCCCAATTGCTCATCTAACTCCATCCTGGAGCAACTTCTTTCCTATATTTCTCTTCTGGTACACTGCCAGGCCCAGGATTGTTCTTTAATATCCTCAACCCCAGAGGTTCAGTTTATGTGCCTGGGCCAGAAACAGCACTGCTGTTCTGAAAGGTAGCTCGTGGCCCTCTACATTGTCACAGACCTGGTTTCCACCACTCTCCTCTTCTGAGAGCCTTGCTTTCAGCTCTGATGGACTGAACTGGTCTTCTGGCCAGGTCTGCCGCACGCACACACAACTCACCTTTGTTCAGGGAAGTTATAGCATTAGAGAATTCCCTGTGGCCCCCACGTCCTGCTTGGATCCCAGAATTGGCTTGACTCCATCAATCATATGCTTCACACATCCATCCTAGAGCCAATAATTGGGCAAGATGCTGTAGTGGTCCAAGAGTGGACCATCAAAGATCTTCTGAGTGATCTTGGAAAGTTCTATTAGGTGTATGGTAATAACAGCTGGAAAGGACTCTACTGCAATGACATGGTCAAGGAAGGCTTCTCAGAAAAGGTAGGATTAGGACTGAGCATTAAAGGCAGGTCGAAGGTTATTGACCCTTTTCAAGAAATACATATGCAGGGGCATACCTCCAGGCACAGGCTGCCTCAAGCTGGTGTGGAGTCTAATTGCTATCTCTTTTTCTTCTTCCTTTTTTTCTTTGTTTTTACATTTAACAAATTACTGAGTTTGGCAATGCATGTTGAGAATGGTTGTTTTTGGCTAAGTAGAGAGAAGGAAAGCATTTCAAATGGAGATGAATAGCTCTTACCAAAGAAAAAGGCCAGAAAGCACAGCATTTTAAATTAGAAGTCAGGGGAGAACCAGATTAGTTTCACTAATATATCTTACCCCTTGAAAAGCTGTACATATGTACAGATTTTGTGCTTTCTAAACCAGGTGTGTTGGCACATGCCTGTAATCCTAGCATATGGGAAACTGAGGCAGGAGGATTCCAATGAGTTCAAGGGCAGCCTAGGCTCCATAGTGAGTTCAAATCCAGTTGGAATTGCATAACAAGACCTTGTCTCATAAATAAACAAACAAATAAATAAATTGGATACTTTCTGCAATGAGGAGCCATTGACAGTTTTTAAAGAAGGGAGAAGTTGGGCCGGAGGGTTAGCTCAGTGGTTCTGGCACCTGCCTCGCAAGCGCAAGGTCCTGAGTTTGATCCCTGGTTACCACATATAATGCTGGGCGTGGAGACACGCCCACCAACAATCAACACCACATACCACAATGCCGGGCGTGGTGGCTCATGCCTGTCATCCCAGCACTCGGGAGGCAGAGACAGGATTGCTGAGTTCGCAGCGGCTTGCCTGGGCACCATAGTGAGCTCAGGGCCAGCCTGAACTACAAAGTGAGAGCCTGTCTCCAAAAAAAAAAAAAAAAAAAAAAGAAGGGAGAAGTTCTAATGGATATGAAGCCCTTCTAAGCAGATACTTGCTTTGCCTAAAATTAGCTCCCTCACGCTTGGAGGAGACATAGTGTGTCCAAAAGTGAGTCTCATTCACTTTGGCAAATTACAGTTGAAATTCAAAGTAGGTGTCACTGTTGAATCCTGCCCCAGAGTGACTGGCAGTGATTACATCCGCTCTTGGCATCCTACATCCTCCAAAAGACAATCACAAAAGTGAAGTGCATGAAGCCTCCAGATTTCTGATCACATCTACCAAGTATTTAGCTCTCACAGCATTGCCAGTAAAGTTGCTGGGACAGAAAGAAGGAAATAACTATTTATTGTATGAGATATACAACAAAGGAAAAAATGTAACTTATTTTCCATTTGGATTGGAAGCAGGAAACCAACATACGATAGGACATGATACCAGGAAGCTTTGAGTCTTGATTTGCAAATGGGAAGTTCTGATTTGTGTAGGCTTCCAAGACAGATAGAAGCACTAAGTTACTGTACATGTCAGCAGGCTCCTCAACAAGTAATGGGATCCATGCTCTTAAGTGGACTACACGGGACACACCTGTTTAAATACCACATTGTTTCTCTGGTATGAGACACCAGAAGTGGAATTAAGGACCAAAATGCGTAAGAGATAGTGGGAAATGGGAAGAAAATGTGCAAGTGATAAGGGGAAAATGGAGAGGGAAAAGAAAGAAGGGACAAGAAAAAAGAGAGAATAGAAGGAAAAATGGAAACAAAGCTTTTGTGAAGAGAGGGAAGAAGAGGAGTATCACGGAGGGGAAATGGGAAAAAAAGAAAAAGCAAGATACATCACAGACAGGTACAAATTCCCACTGATGAATATTATTATGTATATCTAAAATACACCAGTAAGTGTTTTGCGTGTGTGTGTGTGTGTGCGCACACACACACACACACACACACACACACACAAAGAAGTAATGGGATAAGATTTAAGGAGCTCATGGAGGCTGTTTTGACACTAGGTGTCCAGCTTCTCACAGTGCTGAAGCGCGTGGAGCCAGCTGTCCCCCTCGCAACAGGACATCACAACACAGAACTGTAACAACACTGCTTAAGGGAGGATACCTTCCATGTGTAGGAGACCAGTCATTAACCTGATAGTGGGGTGCTGCACAAAATTAGCATTATTTGGGCTCTAGGATTTGCCGCTTTAAAAAATGTATTACTTAGAAATCCCTGATTTCTTTAACCTAGTAACCCTCATGAGCAAATGCATTTTCCAAAAGAAGATGCATACAGTGGACCCCAAGTTATGACTGGCCTGAAATATGAACAACTTGGATTACAACCAGCATTTTAGTTTTAACTTACCACCAAAGTCTAGAGTTCTGACCCAAAGGCTGGCCACTTACGCTTCCAGATGGTCTCAGATACAGACTTAACCGTTAAAGAGTTCTGGAAGGAATATTACAACATCCTTTCCTATGTGGGGTTAATTGAGAAATCCTGGGCCAATGTCTCTCTAAGGACACTGAGATCTGCTTCTATATAGGAGGGAGGATTTGAAGGTGGTGGAGAGGAGCCTGAGGCTTCACTGATCAACTTGAGTTACAACCAGCCCTTGGGAATAAATTGAGTTCTGGATTTTATACTTATAGAACATAATAATCTTTTTCTGTACCCCAAAATTAAAAATCTCTTCTTTGACTCCTTTCTGCTGTTATTCCAGATGTAGCCAAGTGCTCTTAGTCTCTCTAGAATCAAGGAAGCCTCCTAGGGAGAAAGTTAGATGCTCAGAAATGCCCATGAGTTCTTCAAGAACTCCTAAAGGAAAGGACATTCAAGAGGTAAGTGATATGATGGGAAAGTAGGACAGGTTACCTTGATAGCTGTCTGCTCAAAGACAGGCAGTGTTCTTATGAGGAGAATGCTGAGTGGAACCCCTTCTTCGTGGCTGAGAAGGAAAGTTGTATACTTAGGAACAAAGATGTAATCAAATGTTTCTATATAAATCTCAGAATAATGCAAATCTCTTTGCTGTTACATTCAACAGAACTGCAAAAAGCCCCCTTCTCCATGGTCAGCTGTCCTCACAGGAGTGTTGCTGGACTGTGAGCACCCTCAGAGCTACTGTCACTGTTGTCATGTTTTAATGATAGCAGCCTCAGTTCCCATGACTGAGCACAATGCCTGGTTTGCTGTAAATGTTCATTGAGCATCTGATGTAAAACAAGATGAATAGAATAGACCTGATTACCTATTGCCTAAGAGTATTGCAGAGCTTATTTTTTATTTATTCAAATAAAGAGGTAGCCAAAAAAGAGAACCACCAGCACCACCAATCTCCCCACATAACATAGCAGTTTGGCGAGTAAAGGGTCTTGGGAGGTGATCACTGGAAACTGTGTAGACTTGGAAATGAACCAGAAATGTTCAGGCAGATTCTGAGTTCACTCTGTACAAGATTAGAGCAATAAATTCAGTTTAGATATCATTTAAATGAACCACAAATGAGCATCTGAGATAAGCTGACATTCGAATTCTCTTAAACTTTGTACTTACAGAACAGCATCCTGCACATGGCCTCAGGATTACAGTTCTTTTTACATTTCAACTCTATCACTCTAAATTGTGGGAGGCCTGAAATACTGCTTCTCAGGAGGATAGCACCAAAAAGCAAGCCAGGCAGATATACAGTGAAAGAAGTTATTAGCTTTTTTCTTCCTGGCTAAGTTTTAGAGAACAGGCTGTTATGAAAAAGGGGAGATATCTAAAAGACATTAAAAAAAAGGAAAAGGAGTATTGGTAGAACAGTGAAACACAATGAAACCTAGGAAAAAGGAGAAAAAAAGAGTAAAGATTAAAAAAGAAAGAAAAGGAAGGGTTTCAGGAGCTTTTAAGTGAAAGAGAAGGCTTTTGAAATCCAACCTGAAGAAACTGGGATTCAGATTGGAGGTTTTAGGGAAGTCTTGATGTAAATATCTGTCATACACAAGTCTTATAAAGACACCCCAGGAGTTTATGATCACATGGTGACAGGGACCTGGCTTCTCTACAAAGCCTTCTTTGTCTGGTGAAGAAGACACAAGTAAATGCACCAGTAAATGTTTTGCACACACAGAAAAAGAAGTAATGGGATATGATTCAAGCAGGTCGTGGAGGCTGTTTTGAACTGTAGGTTTTCAGCTCCCCATAGTTTCCAAATAAGCACAACCAATTCCATGTTAGACCTCTGTGCACAAGTAAGCTGTTGGTCAGAGACTCTGTCACTCCAACCCCATGTAAATCCTCTTCTCTTTAGCTCCAGATGCAGCTGAACAGTGACCTTCTCCACCCGAGCCTTACACACTAATCATCATTAACTTCTGTTTTCCACCATTCACAAGACATTGAATTGTATCTCAGGTAATTTGTTTTTCACATGAACTTTTCTAACATAATAAGACCAGTATTATCAGTATAAAGAATTTGAACCAAAACATCCCCCCAGTATTATCACAAAAATTGCTCTTGGTAGGGGTAGTGTGTATGGAGCCCTAGGCTAGTCCCCAGCACTGCTGTTAGCTCAGTGTTATATATGCCAGCATTCACCATAAGGAAACATGGCTGCTTTTCTATTCTTCCTGCCTTATTGAAATATAATCATGCTGCTTTCCCTTCCTACTTGCATTTTATTTCATCTACATTTTGCATGAAATATCCTTTGTGAAGTTGACCTTGGCACACAGACGGGGTCTAGTAAAATGGTGGCCTCTTCTGTGTCCTTTGCTTTGGTTTTCATGGGTTTCACAGGCCTGGACTCATTCAAAGAATACTTACAGAAGACTCTCTGCTGATCTCAGCAGCATTGCTATTCTGAGGTGATAAGTCTTAACCACACTTTCAAGCTCTGTCCAAACAGCTGTGTGCTGCTAAAACTGAGAGAGAAGTAGGTTCTGTAAGGGGAGGATGCTTTGGAGTGCAGAGGAAGTGATTGGCATCTATTCTACAGTTATCCGCAATCTCTGGCTTTGTTGTCTGTACAGATAATGAGCAAGTTGTTATTTTTTATTGTTTCAGGCTCTTAACCTTAATAATTAATGCAATTATCCACCAACCTACTTACCAAACAGATTCCATGAACATTAATATCTGATTCTCCTGCCTCTGGTTATTCATTCTATAGAATGATGAGCTCTGGAAACACCCTTGGTATTACATAATTTCATGTTTACCCAGGTTGAGGATCTAGATATCAAACAGAGCAAAGTCCTTTTGGTTGTAACTTTGTGTGCAGTTCCTAGTTGAGTGGCTTACAACTGGGCCCAGAAGACATTCAAAATGAGCAAGGGTGGTGAGCCCCATTTTGGGATCCCTCCTCCCTCCTCATGGCAAGTTATCGTAATGATTCCCATTTGCATGAGGCTGACATTTTACCAGCATTTTAGAGTGGATTATCTCATCTCCTGCTCACAAACACCCCTAGAAGAATTACTTTCTTCATTTTATAGTCAGAAGATACTGAGACTCATTCAAACAATATTTATGGGGTTGAGACCAGGTTTCAGACCCAGTGGAGATGCCAATGAATGAGGGCTGACACAATGTCCACCTTCAGGGAGACCAGGAGATACCAGACAGGAGCTGGCAGCATAGCACTCAGCTCTGAGGGTGCACAGAAGGGCCAACAATCCAAGAATGGAAAAGATTTCTGCAGGAGGTATCACCTGATTTCTATAGGACCAGCTATGAAGACAACAGGAGCTATAGGAAGAACATTCTAGGCCCCAGTTTTCTCTTATTTGACCCCTCAGAGAGGAGCCATACCAACTCACATGTATTGCCAAAAATGGGACTTCAGATCTTATATCAAAACCAAGAGGGTCATGGATTTAGCTCAGTGGTTCTGACGCAAGGTCTGGAGTTCAATCGCTGGTACTAAAAACAAAACAAAACAAAACAAAATTGATTTGTGGAGCAGGCAGTGTGTGGGTTACTTGGGCCTAGAAATGACATGCTGTAGCTCTTGAATTGGATGTGCTCACTTGAAGGAGACACAGTTCCAAAGAGCTGACTTCCTCCTCCAAGACATAGCATAGAATAACAGTGGGGAGTGCCCCACCATTCCCCTCAATAAGACATTGCAAACACCACACAGAGAGCATCAACCCAGAAAATGGCATCAAAGCTTTTTTTTTTTTTTTTTTTTTTTTTTTTTTTTTTTTTTTTTTTTTTTTTTTTTTTTTTTTTTTTTGCTTTTGAGACAGGGTCTTGCTTTGTAGTTCAGGCTGGCCCTGAGCTCACTATGGTGCCCAGGCAAGCCGCCGCAAACTCAGCAATCCTCCTGTCTCTGGGCATCAAAGCATTTTGATCACAAAGGTATTGTCTATTGTACAGGAGCAGGAATAAAGGCCACTATTGAGTATTGACAATGTCAGAGGCAAGAGGACCTTCCTGAAAACTTCTGCCAATTCCCAAGTCCCCCCTCCTCCCAAAAGATAATGGCTGCCTCACCTCCAGGAGCCAACAGAGCTCCAGAAATTTCCCCAAGGCCAGCCTGATATTCACAGAGGTTGTCAGGCATTTCTGCCCCTGCACCCCTTGGTTTTGCTCTCCATTTGGCACAATAAGAAATTTAAATTATTTTGAGGGAAACAAAAGTCCATCACTTTCAGCTCTTCTAACTTCTTTTAAAAAGACATCTGGGATAGCAAAAGGGGTGAGATAAGTGTAAAATAATTTCAGAAGATACCATTTCTAGAAATAGAACAGAACTACTTTCTTATGTGGGCTGTGTGGTGGCCAGGGGTCTGCAGCCTGCCCTGGATCCAGGCCTAGGAAGTGACTCAGACATGGCAAAGAAACCACGTTGTTGTTGAAGAAGAACATCCTGGGGCTGGACTTGGAAATGGCACATATTGGATGATAATATAGATTCTGGTCTTGTGCACATATTGTTTTGTAAAATCCAAGCATGAGATCATTGGGCTTGAATGTTTTCTCTAAGGGTTTCTCACAGACTAACACAGTTATCTGAATTGAGTTAGAGTGGGGAAAGGCATTTCAGGGATTATCTGATTGTACATGGAGACAGTTGCACATTTCTCTGTCAGGTCAAAAACTAAGGGTTTTCTGTTTGTTCTTTAGAGTCAGGACCCACAGACCTCTAATTGTATATTTTTCTACTGGTTTTTGGAGAACAACTTATATTTCTTTCTCCAAACCATGGACAAGAAAGTAAACAGCATCGCTCTGCTTTCAGGCAGCCTTCGTAGGACTAGATGGAGTTGGGCGGTTGAGTTTGGTTTCTTGTCTTAGACTATTCAGAAAACAGCCTCTAAGATCACTTCCAGGTTTAAAGATTTTCTTGTACAAGTGAGCAGTCATAAATAACCAGAGCTGGTGGAGGAGACTGGTTTGAACCCCTCAGCTTTGCACAGTGTTTCTGACCCTTTGCATCAGAATGTCTCTAGGGGAACTAGTTAATTATAGAAAACTGGACTCCACCTCATCAAGCCTCATTCCTTGGGTCCTGGGTCTAGCCCAGTAATCTGCATGTTCTACTGAAGCCCAGTGTATGAATTAGCTTTCCGGTCACTGGGAGACGATACCTACTATTTCTAACTTAGAGGAAGAGAGGTTTATTTTTGGCTAAAGGTTCAGAGGACTCCAGTTCATGCATGGTTGGCTGGCCCCAAGGCAGAAACCATGTGGTGGAAGGGTATCATGGAGGAAGGTGCTCAACCCATGGCAGTCAGAAAGCAGAGGACAAAAATACACCCTTCCAAATCACATCCTCATGATCCTGCCCTGAATCTTTATCTGATGAGACCCCACCTCCTGATACAACATTCAGCTATGAGCTCATTTATGGGTTAATCCACCATTATGGGTTAATCCATAATGATCTCATGGTCCAATCATCACCTCTGAATATGTGAGACTTTTGAGGTGCATTTTTAGTACTTCTGACTTCAAATCAAGTGACCTTTTCCCCAGTCTGTTCAATCCGTTGAGCCTGTGCAGAATTTTCATCGTAATGTAATGGCTTTCTAAGCTGAATACACTACTACTAAATAGAAAGGTAGGGGACAACATGACTTATTAAATGTATAAAGTTCTGAGGGGTGAAAAAAATTCAAAGTGAGGTGGATCATCTTTTAAGAGGACAGAGAGAACCAGATGTGCTAAAGTAAATCTGCAGGCGGGAGAAGGACAGAGCCCAGGTAGAGCTGGGGGCTTTTCTTTCCCCTGCATAATGTTCACTCCATTTCTGTGATCGACGGGCTTGCTGATGAGGACAGATTCAGACTCAGAAATCAAGTACTCTCAGTTAAGGAAAAGGATATGGGCAAATTGTATGAAATCCTGAGGGTATGGTTAGAGAAAGAACGGGCACTGGCACACTCAGAAAACTAGAAATGTGAGGCTGTCCACTGGACTTTGACAGATGCTTTAGGCAGATAAAGCAAAGCAATGTTGTGTAACACAACTGGTCATAAACTTCAAGAATTTATTATCCTCTGAAATGTCCCAGAGTTGGACTAGAAATAAATTCAAGAAATACTAAGAAATTTAAGGATTATAGAACTGTGTTAGGTTACTAAAGAAATGACTGATACCTGAGATGCACACTCCGCTTTTGAGACTGACTTCCTCAGGGAACAACTGATCCATTTGGCAGTTTTTGCAGTCAAACATCAACAATTTTTTGGTATCTCTAGAGTTTTCATTCCTTAGTTCTGCAAAATAGATATCTGTTGCTTGCCGGCAGCCACTTAGCAAAACCCAAATTTCAGTTCTATTTTTTTGGCTTGATACCTGTGAAAAATGTTGGGTTTTTTTTTTTTTGTCATTTTGGTTTTAGTTTCCTCATCCATTATACATATATACATATAATATGGTGTATGTCCATCATAGATATACTTACCATATATACCTTATGTACTATGTATATAATGTGTATGTATCTTTATTTAGGTATATATTTAACTATTATGTATTTATTTACTATATATGCACAGTATATGTAAAATATATATCTTAAATAGTCTTACTCACATATGTTTCCCATTACCAGGAAAATGACAAACCATCCCCTGTAACTATGCAGTTCATAAGTGACTACAATGAATTCAACTTGTGAGAAGTATTTTCAACATGTGAGAAGTATTTCTTTTTAGGATACTGGAAATCAAACTTGGGACCTTGCACTTGTGAGGCAGGAGCCAGAACCACTGAGCTAGATCCCCAGCCAAGAAGTGTTGTTTCTTTGTTTTCTGTGCTGGGGATAAAACATGAGACCTGGCACATGCTAGGCAAGCACTCTGCCACTGAACTGCAGCCCAGCCTCTGGGTTCTTTCTTCTATAGCAGAGGTATTTTCATTCTGGTTTGGGATCTGTGTGTGGTAGTTTGCTCTTCTTGGTTCCAGTTTCTTCCATCTGTCATTTTAGTCACATTTTCACACATACAACAATATACATAAATAGACATTTCACAGAAGTGCTGTGAGAATGACATGCAACCGTGTATGGCGAAAGTGACTGTCCTGAGGGGGTGCTGAGTAAATGCTTGTGAATTATGATTTTTTTGGGTGTGCTATGGTGAGATGTGTGGCATATATGTGTGACCATACATAATAATTTTGGACCACACAGTAAATATCAGAATGTTGACACTAAAAATATGTGGAAAAATAATAGATGAATGTACTTATCCATTGGCAAATTAAAAACACAACATAATTCTTTTATTTCTGAGTCTTAAAACAATATATGACAGATGGTAAGACTGTTGGAAAAGGAATTTTTACAAGAAATGTTAAGGGTCTATACATGGGACTCAGCACCACTGGATAAGTCTGAGGGGCAGCATGACCCAGGTGCCCTTCTCTGCCCCTTTCTGTGGCAAAGTGGAGGCAGAGTTAGAAATTCTTCCTCAAACAGGCAGGACCAAACCCCAAGTTGCCAGGTCCTGAGAAAGAGAACATAACTTGGAAGCATAGGCTGACTGTTTGAGGTTGCTCATAAATTCTGGAAGGCACAATTAAATCTTTCCCACTCTGAAACCATGTAACCCTTCTGTTCCCAAACCCAACTTTGTGCTTTTTATTTTGTCCTACTACCTGGCTCCAGCAGAGAGCTAAATATGTATCTATTAAAACTTTCTTAGTACTGTCAGGCATTCCATTATGCAAATAGCTTTTTAAATGTAATTGTTAGGGTCTTTAAAAAATTTCAGGTGGAATGTTCAAACTCAAGTGTCATCTAAATACAAAACTGGAAGCAGATGTTTGGATGCCTATGCAGGAAAGCACTTTTTTGTAGCTACTAAATCACTGAGGCAGCCCCAGCTTGTTGACTTTCTGTAGCACATGAAAAGTGCAGTGCATTCTTTTATATATTTGATGGAGGTTAGTGTTGCTTTAGAATCTCTGTGCTAGTTTGGTCTAGTGTCTGTCTTGATCTATTCTTTCTCTAGTTATACAGTACCACAGAATGGCTATATTAGTAAGCAGAGTTGGTTTTTGTTTTGTTTTGACTTATGGTTCTGGTCTGAGGTTCAATGACTGCTTTCGGTGATAGCCTTCCCACCGACACTGTTGCGAGTTGCTTGAGGATCACATGACAGGAAGCACAGGAGAAACTTAGCCAAATTGGCTTTCCTAGCAGATTCACTGGAGATTAACCCATTAACTACCTAAAAGGATTTGTTAATCCATAAGAGTGGAGACCTAATCACATTTTAAAGGTCCTACATGGCTCTGCCTCTTAATAGTTTATAATGGGGATTAAATTTCAATATAAAATTGAGAAATAATAAACTGCATTAAAACAATATCCATTTTTACTTTTATTTTTTTCTCATTAAATCTCAAAATTCTGCAACAGATACTTGGTCAAGTTGTTTAAAAAATATTGGACAACTTTTTTTTTAAGTGTTGATTTAAAAATCTAGTAACTTAAAACTCTCCCTCCCTCACACACACACACACACACACACACACACACACAATGGTCTACAAAGCATTCTCCTTTCATTTGGGAGATTTTATCATGCAATTTTATCATTAACCAGTCTTCCACTATTAAACCCAGATAGCCAATAGACAGAGACACTTCCTAGACTGGTGTCCTGCCTCTGATTAAGGTTGGTGTGGCAGGCAACAATATTCATTTACCTTCCAAGCTCTGGCCAGCTCCACAGCCTTCTTGTCTAGTGCTGTGATGACAGAGCAACTGCTGGTCTCATATCCCAAAGAATGAAACGAGCCAGAGAAGGAACCCACAAGAGCTTTTGACCCACATGGGCTTCCTAGAGCCATGCCAACAAAAGCAATAACAGCAGATCTCAAGAACTTGGGGCCATCTTCCATCTTCTTACCAGACTGGCGATCAATCTATTCTTTCTGCTCAACGAACCTGTATGTGACGTGAGCTGTGTGACAATCCAGCTCTGGACTCAGCTAGCCCTGATCCAGCCTGGATGGCTCAGGATAATGCCCTGAGCAGGGAAACTGGCTGCTTCCATTGGCTAGTCATTTTTATTGTTACCAGCAACATTGCCACAATGAACATCTTTGACAGACATGTTCTTGATGTTGAAGCCCATACTGTCCCCAGGAAGAGCTTCACTTGAAGCTTCATGGTGCAGTTCAACAGACTTGGTGCCCACCATGCCAGGACTGAGAACACCAGTCTCTACTCGACCCACAGGTACCAATATCACCAATTTTGTAGATTTCCTGGAGGAGAAAGGCTTGTCAGTCAAGTGAGTGGTAGAACGCAATCTAAAGCTTCAGGCAGTACAATTCCACTGGCATTGCTGTCTTTACAAGTGACCTTCCATCCCTTGAACCAAGGCATGTCAAACTTGAATCCAGCATGTTGTCACTATTCCAATCAGAAATTTGCACAAAAGTTAGTGTATCAGGGTTGTAGCCAATTTTGTTAATTGTAAATGCCGATTTCCTTAATGATTTCCTGGTATCTCTTCTCTACCTTTAGGGTGGCTCAATGGAATCCACTGTTAACAGCAATAGTGAGTTTTTCTGTAAGCAGCAGCATATAAGCCAGAAGGGCAGGCTCCTGGTTTGCCCATTCTTGACCACACCAGCTTCAATTTCACCGACACCAGCAGCAACAATCAACAGAGAAGTTTGCCTGTAGTCTTATTTTTGATAAAGTCTGTGTGCCCCAGGGTGGCAGTTAGAGCCACACAAGACTTGCTGGTCTCAGGTTTTCACAAGGAGATGTCAGCAGTGATGCCAAGTGCGTGCTCAGCTTTTAGCGTATGCAAGGCTCAAGCATGCTTGAGGGGAGTCTTCCTTATCTCAGCAGCCTCCTTCTCAGATTTCTCCGTGGCTCCTTTGTCAATGCCACCACATCACCACATTTGTAGATCAGATGGCTGGTAGTGGTGGACCTGCTGGAACCCACGTGTCTATGATGACGATGTGGTTGAGAGTGTTTTCTTTTCCCACGTTGGCTTTGATTTAGTGGTGGTTTTCACGACGCATGTGCTCTCACCCATTGCAAAAGATGCTTTTGCAACTTTTCCCAACCATCAGCAATTCTTTTCCCAATCAACATTAGAGGAAGTGAATAAAGGAACCATTATACTTTCTTACTAAATTGTATATTATGAAAGTTATCCTCTAAAACTTTCCGGGGTGGCACATCTGTACCTAGCACTTCACAGTTTACAATGTTTCTTCTTGCCTTTGACCTCACCCCAATTCTGGGAGAGAAGAAGCTAATGATTACTCTTGTTTAAGAAATTAGAAACTATGGTCAGAAAAGTTAGAGAGGATGTAAATGATTTGCTGGTTATTCATTCCAAATAACTATAAATATCTTCTTTCAGTGACATTTCAGCTATCCTATCAGCCATGTGTTAGATGAACATTGAGAGTCTTATGCTAAGCAGAAGACAAACATGAAAAGCTACCATCTACTGATTCTATTTAGTGGTATTCTAGATCATTTAAAATGGTACAGTGCTGACAGAAAATAAATAAGTGGTTGCCAGGTGTTGGGAATGGAGGAGAAAACTAATGAAAGGGACTTGAGTATGGATACCTTCTACATCTTAGTAATTTAATGGTTATGCAAGTTTATATATTTACCAAAACTCATACTGTTCCACCTAAAAAGGGAGTTCTCTCACTATGCATCAGATCTCAGTCTGACTTAAAAACAAATCTAGTATTAAAAGTAAGTCTCAGGACTACCCATATAGTATTGTGGTAGAGCATGTGCTTAGCACACACAAGGCCCTCATTGTAATCTCCAGTGCTGCCAAAGGAAGAGAAGAAAAGGAAAAGGAAAAAGGATCTTGGCCTCCACCACTGGTGCTTTCCAGAAGTATTTGCTTTGGGGATGAGGTCACTGTAAGATTAGGGCAAAGTTGTCTCAATCATTCTTGATGACTTATAAAGGTAATTACCTTTGATCTCTGTTTCTTCAGAGAATACTATAACTCTTCTCATTCTTCTCTTCTCAAATATACTGTCCACTTTCCTCTGGGATACAACTGAAAGTTTCCATTTTCCCAAACAGCAGCCAGCCACCTAAGCAGAAAGGAGTTCAGAAAAAAGTTCTTATTTCATTTGCCCCCTTAAAGAAAGTATAATTACGAGAGATTAGCAAGTGTGTAATCTGCAAAGTGAGCCCTCAGGCTGGAGACCCAGGGGAGCACTGATGCTTCAGTACAAGTTTGAAGCCATGTGCTGCCAGCTTTGCCTTTGCTCAGTGAAGGTCAGTCTTTGGTTCTGTTCAGGCCCTCAGTGGAACAGATCAGGCCCATCCACTCTACAGACTGCAATGTGCTTTACTCAGAGCTTACGAATTTAAATGTTAATCTCACCCAGACACCCTCACAGAAAGATCCAAAATGACATTCGACCACATATCTAGTGGCCTAGCCCAGATTAACACAAAATTAACCCTTATAATCTTCATTGAGCTCCGATTCTCTCCCAACTTTTAAATTCATACAAAGAATGGAATTTCATGCAGTTAATACCTCCAAACAATGCTTAGGGGAACTGACTAAAGCTGTACAAGTTCAGAACTCTGAAGTTTACTTACACACCCCTCATGATCAGGCAGACTTGGGCAAGGGCACAGTAAAATAAATGTAGCTGAGATCAAGGAGCCAGGCTATCTAGTGGGATTTATATGGGCACTTGCTCAATGTGAATCTAAAATCTGAAGCTGCTTTAATGATCCATAAGAGACTCAGCTGGGTCTCCTCCCAAAGGAACCCCACTAAAAGTAGGGTGGCACCAGTGGCTGACATACTGCTGGGCCAGGAGCAGATCAAGCATGCATAGTGCTTATGCAGATCCATCTTGACCCTTTTCAAAGGGGAATATATGGCAGAACCCAGGTCTGCCACACGTTATGATCTAGTTCAGGCTCCATTACAAGACTGAGCCAGGTCTCAAGTAGGAAAGCAGCTTGGAAACTGAAGGGAGACACACACCTAACACCGTGAGAACAGACACTGATCTTTAGCCTGTAGAAGAATGGACGTCCGATACATATCTTAAGTAGCTGAAGACCGCTCCTGTGGAAGAGGTCTGGCTTCTCCCTGTGCTCCTGAAGAGGTGGAAGCTTCAGAGCGAGTGTGATGAGCTGGGCAACAGGGGAAACGACTTGAGCAAGGAGGCCTTTCCCAAGGACCCTGCTCCCTCAGTGGGCACCTGGAGAGAGAGCAGCTGAGCTCTCTGAATTCTTCTAATTGCAAACTGACTTCTGTTAAAAACGAGATGTTTCCAAACCCCTTAGCAAAGAGCTGGGCATGTAATCAGCACTCAATAAGGAGTAGACAATAAAAACTACAGCAGTCAAGACAACAAAAGGTGACACAGATGCCTAGCAGAGTCACTTCTCCAACCCTGGAGATGTACAATTCCTCTCCCTGCGGGTGGGTGGGGACTCTAATGACTGCTGAATTGGTTAGATGGGACATCTGAAGTCCTTTTCACTCTGAACCATTTACTGCTCTTAAAAGAGGTGGGATACATTTTTGTGCATGTGAAAGTCTTGTTCTTTTGCTTTTAGTGAAAACATTTACACTCACTAGGCAGCCAACCCTTAGGCTTTGAGCATAAAATCAGAAGTCTTATGATTTGGATTTCTACTGAGAAATTAGGACATTACACAATGTTTACTCCTATTCCATCTTTAATACTAAAGCTTGGAATGTGAATAATAAAACAAAGTTATGGCAAAATGCATACCAAAAAAAAAATGAAAATAACCAAACAGGTTTTGACCAACATTCCATTGGTTAAAGAACTCTGTTACATTTAGCACAGTTAAGGAAGTGACATTAGCAGAGAGCTATGGGATGTTTCATGGTAATTTCCCCAAAATGTGTTATAACATTGCCTGAATGTTCACAAGAATTGGAATTAAGACAATGGGAAATTGCTACCATCTTTCTGCTACCTAATACAAATCTACCACTGGCAATTTGTATTAGGGGTTTTCAGTTAAACAAAGTACATTAAACACATTCATGTCTATCTCTCCTATCTGGAAGATCATCAGTGAAGACATATATATGCATGCTCATGCCAAAGAAAAGGAGTTAAGATCCATTTAGAGGTAGAAAACTCTAGAAGCTGGGCATGGTGGCTCACGCCTATAATCCCAGCACTCCGGAGGCAGAGGCAGGATTGCTGAGTTCAAGGCTTGCCTGGGCTACATAGTGAGCTCAGGGCCAGCCTGAACTACAAAGTGAGACCCTGTCTCAAAAAAAAAGAGCTGTAGAAGTGTATTCAGGAGTCACGAGTGAGTGACCAAAGCTGAGGAGCCAGCCCATTCACAGCAGACAAACCTGGAAAGCCTCAGAGAGTCAAATGTTAGCTATTTTGAAAGATATGGGTCAATTGTGGAAATAAAATTAGGGCACTGGGTGAAAAGTAACAGAAAGAAAATTTGTAACATCAAGTTTTCTCTTCTTTACTACCTTAATGCTCTACCCTCCTCCTCCTAGAAATTGATAGTTATTCTCTGGGAAATCAGAACATTAGGGGCTCCCTATTCCAGCCTATCAGCACATTGTAGGTGTCAGAGGAGGATGGAGGGAGATGGTCTACTAAAGATGGGGAGACGGTAAAAATCTGAACACTAACTGAGCGTCGCTCAGTCCCATACTGCCTGGCTTTCAGCATTGTAGCAGCATGCAGGTAGGAGACTGGAGACTTCTCTGAAGGAAACTCAGATTCCAAAGAAAGACCTACAGATCATGACACTTTAGGAGGCCTAATAAAAAAAAATTATAATGCTGGTTAGAAAACAGTTTGTTCCTCAGAAGTTCAAATGCTGGAAGGGTCTTCCCCAAAGCGATGGTACTGAGAAGTGGTAGCATCATTAAGAGGTGGGATTTTGGGCCGGAGATTTAGCTCAGTGGTTCCACAAGCACAAGGCCCTGAGTTCGATCCCGGTAACCACATACAATGCTGGGTGTGGTGACTCATGCCCACCAGCAATCAGTACCACATACCACAGTGCTGGGCGTGGTGGCTCACGCCTGTAATCCCAGCACTCGGGAGGCAGAGGCAGGAGGATTGCTGAGTTTGAGGCTTGCCTAGGCTACATAATGAGCTCAGGGTTAGCCTGAACTACAAAGTGAGACCCTGTCTCAAAAAAATAAAAATAAAAAATAAAACTCTAGTATCTTCAAAGAGATGGGAAGAAATACGGTGTCAGTGAAATAGGAATAACATATTATGAGGCCGGTGATTTATTTAGCTCAGTGGTTCTGGCATCTGCCTGGCAAGTGCAAGGTCCTAAGTTCGATCCCCAGTACCACACACCACAATGCCAGGCGTGGTGGCTTACGCCTGTAATCCCAACATTTGGGAAGCAGAAGCAGGAGGATTACTGTGGTTTGAGGCTTGCCTGGGCTACACAGTGAGCCCAGAGCCAGCCTGAACTACAAAGCAAGACTCTGTTACAAAAAAAACCCAAAAGTCAAAAAACATATTATGCAGGGATATTCAGAGAATACAAAAATGTCATTGAGAATTTAAACCATGGCAGTCAAAATTACACATTCAAAAGAAAAATGGAAGATAAAAATCAATGAATTGATGAAAAAGACAAAAGCTAAACCATAGAAAAGATTAAAAAAATTATAGGATCAATCCAGAAACTTGAATAATATTGATTTAAATCAGGTCAGTGTAGCTCAGAGGTAGAGCATTTGCCTATCATATGTGAGGCCCTGGGTTCAATCCCCAGTACTGACAAAGCAGGTAAATATTGTGAAGGGAGCTCAAGGAAGAGAGACTGGGAAACACTAAGTGAAGAAAATTATGAACTAGAGAACACAAGGCAATTCTCAGCATATAATGATATTGTTCACCAGCCTGAATAGGACCACTGTGTGTCCAAATAATAAATGTAAAAAGTTTACTAATTCAGATGATTTTATGTTACAGTTATACTTGGAATAAAGGGAAGACTGCAAAGGTGTCCAGAGAGAGAAGAAAAAGTGGTGGGAAAAGTGGAAAGCAGTAGTACCCAACATGTGGGAAATAGGGTGGCATCAGACTTCTCAGTCACATCAGAATTAGAAGCCAGCAGATCAGGGCAGAGAACTTTAGAGTTCCAGACCCAGCCCACAGTCAAGCATAAGGCTGAAACAATGAGTGTTTGAAACACTCTCCATCTCAAAATTTTTATATTCTAAAATCAAGATGTCTGTAATAAAAGTATGTTGGCAAATATCGGAGAAGTGGTAGAACTTCCTCAGTATTGTAGTTTCTGGGGCTGAGGATGGAAGGTAAGATGGAAGAATGCTGTCCTTCTTTAGAAGCACAACAGACCTTTGACTTACGAACTCACTTTGTTCCCAAGGGCTGGTTGTAACTCAAGGTGGCCAACTGAAGCCTTGAGCTCCTTTATACACCCTTCCAAGTCTCTCTCCTTTAGGCCATACTTTTTTTCCAGGCAGATCTGCATCCTTAGAGAGACATTAGCCCAAGCATTTCTCAATTAACCCCACACAGGAAAGGATGTTGTAATGTTCTTTTCAGAAGTCTTTAAGGGTTAAGTGTGTATCTGATACCATCTGGAAGCACAAGTCTCTGGCATTCAGGTCATAACTGAAGACTTTGGTGGTAATTTAAAACTAAAATTCCAGTTGTCTTAACCCAACTTGTTCAATGATCAGGCCGGTTATAACTCAAGGATTCCTGCTATAGGGCAGCTTGGTTTCAACTTTGGGTATATAAACAATTTTAAAAATTAACTTTCCAGAAAGAAAGAAAACGCATAGCTACAACGTGGGAACCTCACCAACCAGCATCAACTCCCAGTAGGAATCTTCAGACACTGAGGGAAGGACAGTGAAAGGAGTATCATACCTTCCCTCTTCCCAAGCACTGTCCCAGAGTAGTGTCCAAGCTGCAATGTCCTGTGCCCAGATGCTGTGACTCTCCTCAGAATAGGCCTGAGTTCCCCATCATAAGTAAGTCTGACCATAAGTAAGAAAGTCCTTCACCCATTCACTCTACCTACTGTCTTACCAACATTGGAATTTCCTGGCCTGTTCAGAGAATGTTATAGATTCCTGCTGGAATTCACTCAATGGAAGAGCAACAAAGTTATTATCCACCAGCTGGCTAGGGAAAGTCCAACTACAACAGTCAGAGAAAGAAAAGAAATATATGAACTTCAAGGGGCTGCTTTTGTGAGAAAATATTTTTTAACTGCTGCCAATGAAAAGTCAGCCAGGCAGATTGGGACCGAGATTGAACAGCAGCCCACAGAGAAGAAATGTTCCAGCAGGTCATGATACAGAAGAAACACTGTGTCTGCTCCTCGTAATGATGAACAGATCATGACAGGAAGACGGGGAGTGCTTGCCTCCTCCAGATAAGACATGGAGCCGGGAACCAGACTGAAGTTACACAAATGTAGCCAACAGCCAGGGCACCAGGGCTGAGGGGTAACAGGATGGGTGAAGGCTCTCTGGAGAAACAAACTCACACGATGAGGAGGGCTGTGGGGGCAATGGCGCCGAACAGCTGGGCTCTGCTGGGAGACACAGACACACTATTTGGAAGGCTGATGTGGAAAAAAACAGAGAAGTTAGGTTGTGTGGGGGAGGCATGAATGTAATCCTAGCTTTTTAGTTTTTTCATTGAAAGTTTAACATTTCTACCTTTATTTAGTTTTGCGAATTTCATTGTAAGTTCCTAGGAAGCTACAAGAAGGACACAGAGAAGTCTGGCACCTTCCCCCAGTTTTCCTCCAACAGTGACATCTTATGTCAAGTCAGCGCCACAAACATGATACTGATATTGATGTATATGGTTCCAGTCCATTTCATCATATGCACAGATTTCTGAAATCACCACCAAACTGAGGGAGAATGTATGAATTATCATCACCAGAGTCTTCCATAAGCTGCCTTTTTGAAGTCATACCTACTACTACTCTGTCAACCACTACTTGCTCTCCAACTCCATAATTTTGTCATATGGAGAATTTAATATAAATGCATGTCATATGTGACCTTTTAAATTAGCTCTTTTCACTCAGCATAATACCTTTGAGATCCATCCAATTTTGCAGGTATCAATAACTAAGCACAATTTAGGAAATAGCCAAATGGAATTTGGTGTGGAAACAGAAAGAAGGGAAAGAATAAATATGATCCCAAAAGAAAATGAAAGAGCATGTATTTAAGGGGTGGGGTGTTGTGGGTGGGTAAGGATGTGGGTAAAAATGCTAATTAATTTGTGTCATATACTGGTACAAATTCCCCAATGTTGTGTGTGATTGTGAGCTGTACATAAAATGTACCAATAAAGCCAGGTTTGGAGGCTCAAGCCTGTAATCCCAGCACTCGGGAGGCAGAAGCAGGAGGATTGCTGAGTTCAAGGCTTGACTGAGCTACATAGTAAGCTCAAGGTCAGCCTGAACTACAAAGTAAGACCCTGTCTCAAAAAGAAAAAAAGTACCAGTAAGAATTCAATTAAAAAAAATAAGCACGAGCTTTTTTTTTAATTAATCACCTATGGAAGGACATTTGGTCATTTCTACTTTTTTACTTTGGGGCTATTATAAGTAAAGCTGTAATGTGCCTTGTGTCCAGGTTTTGTATGAACAGCAAATTTTCACTGACCCAGGAGAGATTTTCAGAAGTGCAATTGTTGAGTTATATGAAACATGATTGGAAAACATAGTGAATGTGTAAATATTTAAAAGATTTATTACAATAAAAGATACATCGCCATTACTCTGCCTCAGAATCCTCCCCCTGGCTTTGAGCACATTTACTCATATTCTTGTCACTGTCTGAAGCCTGTCTAGAAGTCCTCTTTCATGAGTGTCTTCAGTTGTGCTGTTGTGATGCCCTCAATCAATTCAAAGTGTTTACCTTTTGTCACCATCTGACCTTGGGGAAGAAGTCCCACAGTGCCAGGCCTGGTGCCTAAGATGAATGAGGGCAGTGTCATGTTTTTATGGCCTCCTTTCCATTGGACAGTATTCAACAGCAGTAGTCACTGTATTTTTTTATTGGACCTCATAAATAAACCAAAGAAGACTTTCAGAAAAGCTTTAGAAAGATGAAGAATGATGGGATAAGTGTTAGAAGTGATGGGGAGTTTGTTGAAGAAGGGTGAATAGCAATATATCTTTTACTGTAATCAATTTTTATCTCCCCCCCCAGGGCCAGGGATTGAACTTGGGCTCCTGTGCTTCCAAGGTAGGCATGGTACCCCTTGAATTAAATCCCTGACAATTGGAATCAATTTTTTTAGGTGTAAACATTCTCCATGTATTGTGATCACACCTCACACTATCTGAGTATGCTTAGTTGTTTGGGAAATTGCCAAACTGCTTTTCAAAGAATCATTCTACATTTCCATGAAGAGCAAAGGACAGCTCTGGCATCTCCACATCCTCACCTGCACTTAGTATATTCTTCTTTTCTTCCTTTCTTTTTCCAGGGATTGAACCCAGGGCCTTTGCACAACTCTGGCACCCCCACCCCCACCTTTCAATTTCTTTTCTTTTTTCCAGGTCCTGATAAATCTCTAAGTTGCATAGACTGGGCTCAAATTTGTAATCCTTTTGTCTCAGCCTCTCAAAGTGCTGGGACTACAGATGTGTACCACTATGGCTAATTCACCTTCCCTTCAAATAATCTGTGTGTATAAAATCTATGTAAATTCAAAGCATACTAAAATAAACACTGTCAACATACTCCCTAATTTAAAAACTCAAGCATTACTAAGCCTGATTCCCTCTGCCTACCCCAGCAATCTAGTGGACCCACTTCTGACAGCGTATCCAGTACTCTGGGGGAAAATTCTGCTTTTAAGTACTTGTTCACTTGTGTTGCACAAATACACCTAGATGGGAAAATATACGATATTTGCACATCTTGGACCTATATATATCACTTATGAGTATGTACTGAAGGTACGTCCATTTGAGTATAAATGATTCAATCTCATCATTCTTTTTTTTTTTTTTTGGAGACAGGGTCTCACTTTGTAGTTCAGACTGGCCCTGAGCTTACTATGTAGCCCAGGCAAGCCTCAAACTCAGCAATCCTCCTGTCTCTGCCTCCCGAGTGCTGGGATTATAGGCATGAGCCACCACGCCCGGCACTGTGGTATGTGGTATTGATGGCTGGTGGGCGTGAGTCACCACGCCCAGCATTGTATGCGGTTACCGGGATTGAACTCAGGACCTTGCGCTTGCAAGGCAGGTGCCGGAACCACTGAGCTAAATCTCCAGCCCAATCTCATCATTCTTTATGGCAGAGTAATACTCCATTTTATTAAAAAAAACCACATCTTTATCCAGTCTAGAGTTGATGGGCATTTGGGTTGTTTCCAAGATTTAGCTATCACAGACTGAGCTGCTATAAATATGGGTGCACATATGACACTGTGATAGGAATCAACAATGCTTGTGTATATAGGGGTGGGGGAGATAGGGTGGGGAAGGGAGGGGGAAAATGAGAATTAAGTTGTGTCATATATTGGTACAAATTCTCAATGTGGAGTGTAATTGTGATGTGTGTATATAATGTACCAATAAAATGTACCAATTAAAAAGAAAGAAATGAAGAAAAGTACACCTAGATGGGGACTGAAGATACCAATGTGGAGCAACTGAAGTTAGAGCAGGAAGAGATATGGAGTCTCCTTTTGTAATTCCGCACAAGTCCCTGCACTCCGATCCCCAAATTAGTATTTATCATTCCAGGGAAAACATTTGTACATAGTAGTAGACTAAAAATGGGCCCACAAGATGTACATATCCTAATCCCCAGACCTGTGAATCTGACTATACTGGATGAAGATACTGCAGGTGTGATTGAATGAAAAGTTGTGACTACTACTAGATAAGAGGAAGAGGACCAGCAGGAAGGAGAGGGGAAGTAAGTGCAGGAAACAGGGGGATGGATATGCACTGACCCCCTTCCGAAACGAGGGGGACCCTGGGAGGTGGTGGTGGTAACAGTGATCGAAGTATATTATTGGTCTGTCTGAATCTACCAAAATGAAAATCCACTTATCTGTATCACCAATAGTAATAATAAAAAAGAGCGAAATTTCTACGTGTTCCAGTTGGATCCAACATACAATGACAATGTCCTAATGAAAAAGGACAGGAAGTTTGACTGCAGAAGAAAAGGCAGTGTGACCGTAGGGAGATGGTAGAGTGATGTGACCAAAGAATGTTGGTGGCCACAAACAGCTGGAAGAAACAAGGAGCACATTCTTTCCTAAGGCCTCGGGAGGAACCACAGTCCTGCCAACACTTTGATTTTTAGCCCAGTGGAACAGTCTCAAATATCTGACATCCAGAACAGTGAGGGAATAATAATCTTTTGTTTTTTTGTTTTGATTTGGTTTTCTGAGACAAGGTCTCATTATGTAGTTCAGGTTGGCCTTGAGCTCACTGTGTAGCCCAAACTGGCCTCAAAATTGCAGTGATCCTCCTGCCTCAGCCTCTGGAGTGCTGGGGTTACAGACATGAGCTCTCATGTCTGAGTAATCTTTTGTTTCAAGCCACCAAGAAACTAGCACATAAACAATAAGGTATCATGCTTATACATATTATCAATATATCTAGTTCATTAACTAGAATTTATTTTTATAAAACTGCTTGATAGATTTTGGTACTTGATTGTTTTCACTCCACGTTGTTTCTAAGATTTATCTTTTTTATTCATGTAGCTGTGGCTTACTCGTTTTCATTTTTGAAAAATACTCTAGCATGTACTGTACTTATACATTCTCAGAGGGATTTTGCTTAGTATTTTTTTTTATTAGATTAACAAAGACCGTTTTTCCCCTGAACAGAGATTATACCTAGGCAGTCATGTTTCTTTATGTTCTTTCTCTTAAAGTAGATGAGATAAAAATCATGGAAGATAAACTGAACTGAATGCGATAAGATTATGGGATTTGAAACATTCCACCAAGAGTAAGCATGAGTCACCTGTCCCCAGGAGGAGTCGGGTATGGTGACACAGGTTGTGATGTGGGCAGGGTCTGTCTCCTGCAGCCTAGGAATGTGTTCGTCCTCTGGAGAGAGAGGCCTGTTCTGCCGTCCTGGTTCCTGCCCACAGCCCAATGGCACATAACCAGAGTGGGGTGAGCCTCAAGGAAGAGGTTGAAGAGGAGCTGGAGGTAGAAGGCTGGACCAATAGGGGGTAACTCACCAATAAAATGACCCACGGGGTGAAAATCAAGAATAAAATGACTTCAGAAGTTGTGTAATTGCCGGGTGTGGTGGCTCATGCCTGTAATCCCAGCCCTCAGGAGGCAGAGGCAGGAGGAGTGCTGCAGTGAGTTTGAGGCTTGCCTGGGCTACACAGTGAGCTCAGGGCCAGCCTGAACTACAAAGTGAGACCCTGTCTCAAAAAAACTAAAAACTAAAAAAAAAAAAGATGTGCTGTAGCTGAACAAAGGACACCGACTTTGCCCAAAAATACAGGAAGACTCGGGCATGAGTGAGCCAGAGTGGACCCCACTTGACCCAGCCTAGAAGGAAATAGGTGAGTGGCCACAAGACACTTTTCCTTTCCCCTTGGAAGGTTTGCTCCAGATGGAGTCTTGCCCGACCGTCAGGTACCAGCTCAGATCTGTGACTTGCTATCCTTGTCCTCACCAGTCAGCTACCAGTCTTTTTCACACCTTACCAATCAGAATCTATTGATGCCCTCAGAGGCACATGGAAAGTAGGTCTCCAGCCCAAGCAAATGAAAACTCTATTTTTCAAATTAATGCTCTCGCCGGGCGTGGTGGCTCATTCCTGTAATCCTAGCACTCGGGAGGCAGAGACAGGAGGATTGCTGAGTTCCAGGCTTGCCTGGGATACATAGTGAGCTCAGGGCCAGCCTGACCTACAAAGCAAGACCCTGTCTCAAAAAAAAAAATCAAAAACAAATTAATGCTCTCTCTGGTTTTCACTTAGCAGCTACCACACCCAAGAGAAGGTGCATTTCTTCTTATGATTATCCCCTTTACCTCACAGCATTGCATACTTTGGCCTACAAGTCAGTGAAGTGCTTCTTATAGACATCAGCCAGCTCCTCCTCACAGGCAGAGCCCTGACGGATATGGCCTTCAACCAAGAGGACATGTGTGTAGGCAGGTGACAGTAGTGAGCACCTTTGCCATCTCCCAGGTGTAGGCTTCCTTGTGATCCTCTTCTTCACAGTACCAGAAGCTGCCTGAGCTTATCCCTCACCATCATCATTCCTGGCTGTTCAACTAGTCAGCATCTGCTCACTTGCTCTAGAGATGTCATACAGTTTTTTAAATCACTTTTTCCCCCAATTATTTACCTTTTAACCACCTAACTTTGCATATTCCAGGGACTGGGTAAAAATCTAGGGGATAAATTTGTGTAGCAAAAATGGTAAAATATTAAGATTGTCTTCACAATATCCATTCTCCCTGGCTCTTACCATTTTAGAACCATCTAGAATAGTCTGTGTGCTAATCTGTGCTTATGAACTATTCAACACCTTTTCTCTGGAGGAACCCAGCTAGCCATAGCCATTGACAGGATACTCAGGGCTCCTGATGGCCCATCCAAAGTCTTTCTGCCACACCATACCCAACTTTTTGGAGGTGAACACATATTTGCTGTTAGTGGCTCAGCTGGACATCTGTCAGGTCACTTCTGGCTTGCTAGATGACAAGTTTGAAGATCTTTGCCAATGACTGTCAGCGGTCTTTATTTTCATAGTCATAGACAGAAACAATAAACCTATTTATAAGGCAATGTCTGATGCACTTAATAGCAACAGTAAGACTAGATATGTTGCCAAGTCTCCCAACATTTGTAGATCTATTCAAAATCAGTGGCTTTCTTCACAAAGCACACAGGGAAACAATGAGCCATCCAAAATCAATATAGAAGAATGATAGATAGGGAAATAGGACTGGTAGCACAAAGGAAAAAGAAATAACAAAGCCAAAGGTTATGGAGTGACTGCTTTCTAATTTGTCTTCATAAAAAGGAAAAAGAATTGAACGAGAAGTTGGCAAGTAGAGTGAAAATGTCAGAAACGTTTAATATTCTAAGATTTTGCCACACACTGTCTTGCACAATGTTAGAGGAAGTAAAGTTGAAATTGAGAATATTTTCACAAGTCTGAGCCAGCCAGGAAACCAGGGGAAAATACTTTTAAATTTGGGAAAATTACAGGCCTGCTATTTGACATTAGTTGGAGAAAAACATCAAACCTCAGAACTTATTCTGAGAACTTGAACAGGAGAAGTACTTTAAGCCTTGTGCCCGGTCCAGGGGAGGATGGATCCCACTACAGTTAGAAGTGTTACTGACCGACAGAAGCTTTCAAGAAAGCTCCTGCTGAAGGGAAATGGATACTGTACCAGGGGCTCACATTTCTGCTCATCACCTGCATATGGAGGAGGACAAGGCTAAGAGAATCTGACTCTGAGGAACAAGGGCAGGGGCCAGGAAGATGATGAGGAGAGAATGGAAAGGCAGATCTAGGCCCCAGGCATAGGCCTTGCCCGATAATTTAATCAGAAACAGAAGTTATGACAATGAGAAAGAAAAGTGATGATGGGCAAAGACTGTTAACAGATAATAAAGTATATTATCAAAATATAATAAGAAAATGGTGTGGCACTGTCACATGGATGGTCGTAGAGCTCATGAAGCAGACCCAAAGATCCACAAATAATTTCAGATACAAACAGAACTCTAGTACAGTTGACTATTCACATTAGTGGGACAATAGCTCATTTAAAAGATGATAGGGGGGTCCTTCAAACAAAAATAAATTCTGGGGAGCTGAAAGACTTAGAGCTAGACCGTTTCTAGAAGAAATAAAGATTGTTCACTTTTTGTGATCTAATATAGAAAGCTCAGAAACCATAGAAGACAATACTGACAAACTTGACTAGGAAAAATAAAAAAAGGTCAGGGGGGACGATCTTCCACACAAGTCAAAAGACATACAACAGAGTTCAATCCCTGGTACTGCACCAAAAAAAAAAAAAAAAAAAAAAAAAAAAAAAAAAAAAAAAAAAAAAAAAAAAAAAAAAAAAAAAAAAAAAAAAAAAAAAAAAAAAAAAAAAAAAAAAAAAAAAAAAAAAAAGACATACAACAGACTGGGGGAAATTCACAATTCATATTGGAACAAAACATATAATAGGGTACTATGTCCCTTATTAGATGGCCACGTGGAAAGCTGCAAAGAAATGGAGACTTTCTATTAGTGGCAATCTTGTAAATGTGTTCTACTTCCTGGAAGGCAATGTGGGAACCATCTATCCAAATTATAACTGCACCCATACTTATGTCCAGAAATTTCATTCTTAGGAATTTAATGTATATCCTTGTAAATATGTGAGATAAAATCTGTGTGAGGATATTGTTTATCACATTATTTATACAAGTTGAGTGTCTCTGCTCTGAAATGCTCAGGGTTAGCAGTGTTTCAGATTTCTGAGATTTTTCAGATATATGAATATTTCCCTAGACTTTATTGACTGAGCAGCCTTAATCTAAAACTTGTTGAATAACATGTCAGTGCTCAAAACATATCAGATTTTGGATTTTTAGATTAGACAGGCTCAGCCTATAATAGAAGACTGAACAACTGTCTATCAATGAGGGGCTGGATAATAAATATTTTTATATCCAATCAATGAAAAACAGTATAAAGTAAATGTTATCAAGGTACTTAATTTTTCAAAATTAACATAAATTTCAACATATCCAACCCCCCCAAGTCAAGTATTTATGTTCCATTTCAAACAAGACCACATGACTTTCTAACTGGAGTAGAATAATAAAGAGATGAAGTAACTTCTTTTAAAAGAAAAACAGGATATGATAGTAGCTAATGGACAGTCTTTGGAATCCTGTAGTCCTGAGTTTGACCCCAGCCCTGCCCTTGCTGGTCTGTGATATGGGTGACTACCTAAATTCTCCAAACAGTCATCTAGGGGAAGACCTTAGTATCAGCCTTGGTCATAGTAAGTGTTCAGAAAACACAGATTTTCTTCTGTCTCATCTACCACTTTATGATTATTAAACTAAATCATAAATCATTAGTGTTACCAACTATCGTAATTAAATCAGTGTGGTACTGGCTCAAGACCAAGGATATGTGGAACAGCACAGTCAGGTTAATTAGAAAGAGATCGCAGAATGCTTAAAAATTTAATGAGTCCCATAGGAAGTTCCACAAATTAGAGAGTCAGGAAGCATTTTAATCAAGGTATAATACTGGAATGTTGGCCAACCAGGTGAATATAAATCACCTTAGAATCTCACCTCATACTAAATACAAAATCAATTTCAGATTAATTCTAGAGAGTTAACATTTTTAACCTTTTATTCTGAAATAACTACAGACTTACAAGAAACCGCAAAAATAGTACAGACTCCTGTAGGCCCTTCTCCTGGTTTCCCCCACCATAACATATCCTATAGTTATAGTATCAAATGTCAAGACCAAGAAACAGAATATTACTATTAGCTAAACTACACATTTCACTCAGTTCCCATCATTTTTTAAAAAGTGTTATGTGAGGGCTGGGGATTTAGCTCAAGTGGTACCGCGCCAAACTTGGACGCAAAAGGGCCCAAGTTCAATCCCCAGTACTGGGAAAAAAAAACCCAAAAAACTGGTATGTGAGTGTGTTTGTATGTGTGTGCTTGCTTGTGTGTGGGTGTGGCATGTACACATTTCTATGTAATTTAAAAATAAACTTCCTGGGGCTGGGGTGTAGCTCAGTAGTATAGCTCTTGAATAGTATGTGCAAGCCTCGGTTCAATTCCCAACATTGAAAAAAAAAATGGAGCAATGATCTGTTTACCCGTTTGCTTACTTAAAGTCCCTAGTTGTCACTGGCTTGCTCTTGCTGTTGTATATCCCATGGGTGTGGACAAACATGGTGGGGTGTGATCTGCAAGACGGCTCCACACAGGACACTTCACTGACCTAAGATCCTCTGCACCTCCCTTCTCATCCCTGCCTCCTCTGGCTCTTGACGACCACTGCCCTCTTCACTGTTTCCATAGTTTGCTTTTCCAGAATGTCAGGCATAGCAGGGGCATCCCAAATTCTCCCCAATCCAAAAGTCTTTGAGGACAGGACACCACAAGTATAAAACTCCACATGGCCTCCTGTGACAAGATCACAATCAAAATACAGACACACTAGTATATTGTGTAAAGTTACTTCTGGTCATGGGTATAAGGCACATGCAAAACATAAGTGAATTTAGTGTTAAGACTGAGATCCCACCCTAAGATACCTCATGCATATGCAAATATTCCCAGATCCAAAATTCAAAACATTTCTGATTTCAAGAATTTTTGGAAGGGCTGGGGATTTAGCTCAGTGGTTCCAGTGCCTGCTTAGCAAGTGCAAGGTCCTGAGTTCATTCGCCAGTAACCACACACCACAATGCGGGTGTGGTGACTCACACCTGCAATCCCAGCACTCAGGAGGCAAAAGCAGGAGGATTGCTATGAGTTTGAGGCTGGCCTGGGCCACATATGAGCTCAGGGCCAGTCTGAACTACAAAGCAAGACCGTGTCTCAAAAAAAAAAAATTGGGAAAGGGATAGTCAACCTATAGAAGAATCCTTCAGTATGTAGCCTTTTCAGATTGACTTTTACTTAGTTTAAATTTCCTTCATGTCTTCTGTGACTGGACACCATACTTCAGTACTAAATAATACTCCACTGTCTGGTAGTGTCACAGTTTATTCATTAACCTACTGAAGGGCTCCTCAGTCACTTCCAAGTTTGGGCAATTATAAATAGAAGTGCTATAAAAACCTGCAGGCATGTTCTACCAACATAAATTTCATCCTATTCTATTTTATCCCATAAAGAGGTGTGTAGCACCCACTTCAGCAGCACATATACCATAAAGAGAGTGTGCAATCAGTGAGGAACTTGCCCACCACTGTAAAAGAGCTGCTTCAGCTGCCTTTGCCTTTGCAGTCACCATACTCCTTCCATCCACCATCTCCTCCCTTCCTCAGTTCCAACACGGTCATTCCTACCCCCTGACAACCACTGGTCTCCATCTTCCAGAGTTTTACCATTGAAAAAGTGTTCTGTAATTAACATCACATAGTATTGACCTTCTGTGACTACTTTTCACTAATTAATATAGTGGAATAAGGCAGAAACACTAAGATTGCCTTAGAATAGTGTTGATGAGGAGTCAGAAAGTTCAGAGGTGTGAAAATATTTGAGTAGATTTATTATGGAAGACACTGGAGCCCCCAGGGGACTGTGTCCTTGTGGGAGGCTGTCTTGGTTATTTCCTAACTGCTGGACAAGATACCTGATAGCCACAGCTTAAAAGAGAAGCAGTTCACCTTGGATCATGGATTTGACAGCAGTCAGTCTCCAGTGGGTGGGCTCTGAGGCAGGGAAGAATGCTGCAAGGGTCTGGTGGACAGACGCTACTCACATTGTGGTGGCTGAGAGTAAAGGGTGGAGCCGGGAAGAGACAGACCCTTCCAGGTCACGGGTCACATCCCCAGTGACCCACTCTTCCCGCCAGAGACCACCTCCTAACAGCTAGTCAGCTATTGCACCTCCGAGATCCAATCACAAAGGCCCTGCCTAGAGGCTTTGGAGCAACACCTACTTCTAATGCATAGCAGGGGCTGAGGGAGCATTTCCTTCAAGCAAACAGGAACAAGAACAGAGGAGGGAGGAGGGAGCAGGGAGGAATTGTGTATTTGGAGAGTTTCACAGTGCTGTCCTTGGTAAAGACCCAACTTAAGGACAGGGGATGCTGCTGTGGGAACAGGCTCCCCCTTGGGAATGGGCATGATACAGACACACCTGGAGATACAGGTAGAAACAAGTTCCAGATACACCTCTGCTGAAGAAATATAAAGGAGAGGCCCATGAAGAACTATCTCCTAACATTCCCTAAATGGACAAACAAACAAAAACCAACTTTGTGGTGAACACACAGCAGTGACCTTTGTAGACCAGGTATGGGCATGAAGGTGTGTGGTTGGAAGTGAGCACTCTGTTTGGGTGCTGGGGGGGGGGGACTCTCTGTGGAGACAACCTAGGACAAGCACAGCATCTGCAATGCTTCTCTCATCCCACATCCTTTGGCTTAAAATGCAGCCATGGTGAGGAACAGCCATGATCCCAACTCCTCAGAAGGCTGAAGCAGGAGGATTGCAAGACTGGGACTAGCCTAGGAAACACACCAAGAGCTCATGTCAAAATACACAAAGAGGCAGTCCACTCTCTGAGGTCTTGAATCTGGGCTTGACAACTGCACACTTGGGGCAGCGGGGTGTCAGCAGCAAAGCCCAGAGTGCTGGGCATGGAGTCATGTTTGCGTGATCCTGTGGACCCCATGACTGCTCCACCCTGCCATCGGGAGGTGCCCAGAGCAGCCCAGGGAAGAGAGGACCATGGGGCTGAGCCCTGACATCACCCCAGAGACAGCAGACATCTGGGGACGTGTGTGTGATGTCCCCATAGATCCGGTCATCTAACTACCGCACGTGCACAGGCAAAACCTTCTCCTCAATGTCCCTGAGTCTTTGTACTTATGCCTTTTGTAGAATTATTGTGACAAGAGAAAAGCACTATTGTGGGGCAGTTATGTAAAGGCGGAAATGACTTTTACCAGAAAGAAGACATGATTACCTTAAGGTGTCTGTTCTTTCCTGCAGTCGCTGGTTGGAACCTAGATAGGAGGAAGAACATGAGTGACTGCCTTTAACAATCATCAGTGACATCCTCACATAACAACCCATGGGTCCCACCCCCTGTGAAACACTTTACGTAAATTATTTTAATCATGTCAACAACCATGGGAGATGACTATACTGTTTCCATTTTATATGTGAGAAATCTGTTCAGAACGGTTGATGAAGTCACTCAAAGTCACACAGCTGGTAAGTGAGACTTGACGGTCCTGTGCAAGACCTCTCGGCCTACGGCTTTCAGCAGGTGCATAGCTGTGACCACCTGGGGCCAGGGATTTAGCTCAGTGGTTCCAGCACCTGCTGCAAAAGCTGTGACCATCTGCCAGCGGTGAGACCAGTGGGAACCGCCACCCCAGGGATGATCTGTGACCCAGACTTTTTAGAGGTGCTCACACACTGGTGTGTGCTCACCAAGGAGCCGCTGCGGTGAGAAAGGGTGGGTGGCCGCTCACCCGTCCTCTCACTCGGTGGCAGCACCGCGCTCTGCCTTTGCCATTTACACCAGCAGCAGGGAGGACGCCAACCATCCCGCCTTTCAGGGTTGCAGGACGGGGCTCCAACTGCAGGCTGCTCCTCCACACAGCAGGAGCAAAGGAGAGAGGCCCTGTGCCCACGGGTGTGTGAGCTGGAGGCGACGAGAGTTCAGTCCACAGGGCAAACGAGAGAGTGACGAGCGAGCGTGCAGCCTGGACGGAGGGGTCTGCTGGCTCCTCTTGCACTCTGGGTCTCCTGCCTTCACCAGCTCTGTTTTCCGTCTTCCTTCCTATTGTGAATGGCAGGAAGGAGCCGAGTCTTAATCCAGTAAATATTTACCAGAGCACCCTGGCTTGGGGGAACCTGCTGCACGGGGACACTCGGGCCAGCATGAGGCAGCTTGACCTGGGAACCTGGAGCGCCAGGAGTGTGGCTCACCAGCTGTGGGCACACGAGAAGTCCTATGTCCCACCTATGCCTCAGTTTCCTCTTTTGCAAAACAAGGATGATCGTGCCTGCCTCATGGTGGGGGGGGGTGGCGCTAGGGGCATGAACTGAAGCACCGAGATGCTGTGCAGTGAGGTAGGTGGTGACGCCCATAGGCTGGCGTCTCAAGGCTGGTAGGCCTCACGGAAGCGGGCCCAGCTACGCCTGCTGGGGCTGGACCCTGACTGACAGCTGGCCCCACTGAGTGCTGCTGCCTTGGTTGATCTGATGGGAGCCTCGTGGTCCACATCCCATTCCTGCTCACGTACCAACTGCGGCCCTCACAGAATCAGCTCGGAGGATGCTACAGATATACAAATACCAGCTTGGCCTCGGGCCTTACCCACCTGGGCTGTGACTGCAGGAGCTGAGCTTCCTGTGATTGAAGTTTCCTTCTGGAATGGAAACTCAGGGTTCCCCACAGAGATACATCCCCAGGTAAACAGACCATCACCCTCTGTGCCTGTATCCAGATGTGAGGGCCTTGGCACTTGTCTATCAACAGCTGGGCTTGAACCAAGCTGTAGTCTCAGTGACCACCTTCGAGAGCTGCCCGCCCTGACAGGGAGTGGGCAGGTTTATTCAGGGTGCGCTCAGAGGGAGAACCTGGTCAGAGGGTGCAAAGCAGCATGAGACCCCTCAGGGTCTGGAATCCAGGGCTCCTGTTCATACTCTGTATGGGGACACGCACTCTTCTCACAGACTGGAGACTTCTGCCGGAGTGCAGTGTTTCCTGGGATCTTCCAGATTTAGAAACCTCAGCCTGGGGGAAAAGGGAAAGACCTGGGACAGGGCTGCCTCTGGGGCATGGGCCGTCAGTTTTTTCCTGAGCCCTCCAGGGCTGTGGCTGGATGTCACATCCCTCAGCAGCTTCCAGTGCCGAATTCAGCCCCAGGTCCTGTCCCACCCCAGGGGAACAGAACCCTGCGCGGAGGTGACTCACAGACTGAGGTGGACAGCGATTCCCAGGGCAGCTTAGAGGGAGCAGTCCACTTGGGGTGGCAAGAAGCCCAGTGAGGCCAGAAAACTTTGAACCCCCACAGAACTGCTCCGATCTGTGACTGGTGCCCCTCTGCAGCAGAACTAGACCATGACCTCTCCCAGACACTGGTGGACACAGGGGGATTTGGGAACAGCCATTTCCTGTAAATACCATTTGCATGGACAGGAACTAAAGACAAGGCTGGTTGTCACTTGTAGGCATACAGTCCTAGATTTTATCCTCTCAAACTAGGGACCTGGAAGAGGTCCTTTCAGGGCTTGATCCTGGTGCAGTCTTCTCCATTGGCAGCGTTGTATCTGTCCCCAGCTGTGGATGGGCACTGTCCTATAGTTTCCCACACAACTGAGGCAGATAAGCAGGCACTTGCTTTTACATCCCTGTCCCAGTTCCTGTTGGGCCCCATTCCAAGCCCTTGGCCAAAGCTGGAGAGTCAGCCACAGGTCCACCTTCAGCTGGTTCTGCCCTGGATATAAAAAGGAAACCGTAAAGCTCCAAGGTTCACCTTCTTCAAGCAATAAAGGACCTTGACGTGCTCTGCAGTAAAAGCACTCAACCAGAAGAGTAAACTCACACAGAAAGAGGCTGCAGTTCTGTGGCTGCCTGGCCATCCACACCAACGCCTGACTGGATGATTTGTGCAGGTCACACGCACAGAAAAGACAAAAGCACAGTTTCCAGAGAGCGGAAGAGCATGAGCATTTGGGAAGTAGGACATGCCAAGTAATTACTGAGGAGGGAAGAGAGGAGAGGGGGAAGAAATGCACAACATGTCTAGGAGGAGTCGAGGGAAACTATGAATTGGAAGGAAAAAGCAGACAAAAACGAAAGGTAAAGAAACAAAGAAAAAAGCTACAAAATGGAAGAAACATAAAATGAGAGATAAAGGGTGGGTGGAGAGAGAGAAGGGAATAACAGGGGAAAGCTATTTTCACTCGGTCAGGAAGGGCAAATGGGTTATTGTTAGGAGGTGATTTCCTAGAGCACAACACCAATAGACAGCTGCAGGAAACAAACGTAAACAGGACACCAGAGTGAGCTGGGAGATGACACGAGATTATAGGAAGTGCTATTATTTCTATACCAGGTTTACAGCAAAATCTCACTTAGCCTTGCGGCCTTATTATCTTGAAAAACAGAAAACACACTTTCTGCCTTTCCCCCAGTTAAAGAAATCACAAAGACTGGGTGCCTAGCATACATGAGGGTTCAATTCCCAGCACCACAAAAAACTAATAAACATCAGATTTCCCTTTTAAAGAAGGTACATCTGTTAACATGAAAATTAATCCCCCCAAAAAAATCTAAGTAGAAAAAAATTATTTCTATGACTTTTAAAAATGTAGTTTCCTTCTCTGTTATATCATGTTTTCTGTTTGAGGATACATTGGAAAACCTGGCGAAAATACTCACTTCATTAAGCCATAACAATAATAGTCACAATAACAATAACAGTTACCCTTAACTGTCATACATTTTGGAGAGAAAAGTCAAATTAAAAAAGATAACCCATGTTGGAATTCTTATATAGCATTTAGTGCCTGCTAAACACTATCCTCATGTTTTTTGTGTGTGGACTCTTAATTTGGACACCAAGTGTATAAGGTAGAACTATTAATTCCTCTTTGTAGGTGTAGAAAAACAAAGTGCAGGGAGGGGACTTACTCAAGGTCACACAACTGGGAAGTGTTGAACCGAAGTAGTCTAGTACCAAAGACAGAGCTTTCAAATAATAAAATATGCTGCTAGAAAGAATATTCCAACCCACACGGAAAAAGTTGTATCTAATAGTAGAAAAATGAATATGTGGGTTAATAAGCTGGGCTACAACACAAGTTCATTTAAGTTTAATTTTAGAGAGTTCCAAATATTAACCATAATATCTAAAGAACTATCTTTCTGAAATTTGTGTTCCCTAAAGTTATCTTTCTTTGAAGACGAGGGGGAGTCCCAGGGTATACTTCCTTCTAGAAACCTCAGCATCTTCTCTGTGGGTTGTACTTAAATCAGTTATTTCCGTAGGAACTGTGAAGAGGTCTTTGCTATATAAAGCTAAACTGGATCATAAAATCACAAATCCTGAGCAATCATCCTTCCAATCTTCTCCTTCCTACTTTGTTTTTGAAATATTTACTTCTGTTACATCAGACTGTACTTTCTCCAAAGCATGAGGACAGTCACCAGGTTTAAGTCAGGTTACTCTTGACCCTGGGTTACTCTTAATCTGCTTCTGCTTCATCTTCAAGGAGATCCTGTTCCATCCCATGGCCACCTGGAAGCAGAGAGCTCAAGGACCTGCTCCTAAAATCTATTTAGTGTGCATATTGTCTCCCTATCATGATAAAGGACCAGTGAGGAGGTCAGAAATAACACAACTGTATAACCTCCATCAGGTTAGAAACAAATTTTGATGATAACTTTGCCAAATGGGTTAAAACAAAATTTATCATTTAAAAAACATTAAGATTCTTACTGGAAATCGCATCCTGTGGATTATATAACCTTTGGTCACAAAATGTAATTCAGACACATTGTTTCTCTAAATCCTATAACTATAACCTAAGGTATCTAGGTGGTAATTTTGACATGTGTAGATGCCTTTGATCAATCTTAAAACCCTTTCAATCATCTGAAAAGCAATGTATCAAAAAGCAGTAACTTGTCCAGAAATTTACAGTGATATCCTTGCCTTAGGGCCTCTCTCAGAGGGGCATTTTGTAAGTCTTTGGGAAAAATGAATTTCTATTGATGCCTTATTTTTTCCAAACTATTCAGATGCTAATAAAGATTTTGTTGTTTGTTTGGTTTTAAAAAGTCCTTAAGCCAGGTTGGAGGGTTAGCTCAGTGGTTCCGGTGCCTGCCTCGCAAACGCAAGGTCCTGAGTTCGATCCCCGGTAACCACATACAATGCTGGGCATGGTGACTCACGACCACCAGCCATCAATTCCGCATACCACAGTGCCGGGCGTGGTGGCTCACACCTGTAATCCCAGCACTCGGGAGGCAGAGACAGGAGGATTGCTGAGTTTGAAGCTTGCCTGGGCTACATAGTGAGCTCAGAGCCAGCCTGAACTACAAAACGAGACCCTGTCTCAAAAAACAAACAAACAAACAAAAAAGTCCTTAAGCTATTTTAAAGTGTCTTTTTTGAGCCTGGTGACAGGTATATTCTTTTATACACATGAAATAGGAAGAGGAGTAATTAAAAAAAAAGGCAGAGGGCAGTTCCATAATGAAATTTGCCAATAGTATTTCCTAAATGTTCATCTATGAAAACTAAAGGAATTTGTTCTATAGTAGGAGGGAGCAGATAGGCAATCACTATGGAAAAATCAGTTTCTAAATAATTTCTACAAATAAAATTTCATTTTATGTTCTATATGTTCACTATAAAAGTATTTTAAAATTAGCAACAAATATAAACAAAACATTACAGCTACTTATAAATTCACCTCCTAGAAAAGTATGACCATTTTGTCTCAATCTTTTTCTGTGTGTACATGCACATACAGAATTGTTTTTTTTTTTTTAAGACAGGGTCTTGCTTTGTAGTTCAGGCTAGCCTGAACTCACTGTGTAGCCCAGGCAAGCCTCAGATTCAGCAATCTTCCTGCTTCTGCCTCCCGAGTGCTGGGATTACAAATTTGAGCCACCACACCCAGCACTGTGGTATGTGGTACTGATTGTTGGAGGGTGTGAGTCACCATGCCCAGTATTGTTGTATGTGGTTACTGGGGATTGAACCAGGGACCTTTCACTTGCTAGGCAGGCACCTGAACCACTGAGCTAAATCTCTGGCCCAACAGAGTTTTTAAAATCTGTATGTGAGCTGGACTTTTGCTCAGTTCTGTCCCTTTTTCCAATGAGATCAGAGATTGTAATTATCAAGCAAGTCACCTCAGTCTCATTCTTTTCTCTGGATGATTCTTTTCTTGATTCTTTTCATTCTTCAAAGGCTCTTCATGGTAGGCCCCAGCAGAAAAGTTCAGGCATAGGCTCAGTCCAGGCCATCTCCTACACCTCGTCCCCATTTTCACCAAGAAGAATAATAGAAATATGGTGTAGTCTTCAATGTGCTCTTGGAAGAAAATGGGCATCATGGTTCTGTGTAGCTATCAGAGGAAAAATTGGAACTGAAGGTGTACTGGGTTCCTAGGGCACTCCAAGGTCCTTCTATAGACTCTAGGTTCTTGTTGTCATGAGCAAATACTTGGTCAGAGCAAGTGGAAAAGGTAGCAAGGTTTTACTTTTTTTTTTTTTTAAGGTAGGAAAAGAAATATGCTCTGAAAATAAAGGGGGAGGGCTGGAGATTTAGCTCAGTGGTTCCAGGACCTGCCTAGCAAGTGCAAGGTCCCTGGTTCGATCCCTGGTAACTACACACAACAATACTGGGTGTGGTGACTCACGCCAACCAGCAATCAGTACCACACAGCACAATGCCAGGGCGTGGTGGCTCAGATCTGTAATCCCAGCACTTGGGAGGCAGAGGCAGGAGGACTGCTGAATTCGAGGTTTGCCTGAGCTACATAGTCAGTTCAGGGCCAGCCTGATCTACAAAGCGAGACCCTGTCTCAAAAAAAAAAAAAAAAAAAAAAAAAAGGAAATATGCTCTGTAAAGTGAGTATGGGACAGTTTAAGGTAGGAAGAGAAATATACTGCAAACTGCAGAATGGACCTATGAAAAGGCTCACAGCAGCCACAAGCCTAATGGTTTCTATCTTTTATACCTCTCCAACTTGATGCCATATCTAGACTGTTCTATCAAAAATCTGCCTGGTCATGTGCCAGAAGAATCAAAAATAGCATTTTCTGCTTTGGTCTCATGTGTGGGGCTTAGGCATTTGTGTTTTAGGTCCATTTGCCATGCCCTAATCTCTTGCTTTAAGGGAAGTGGGAGTCTTACTTGAAAAACAGTGACTTCTTTCCCATTGGCAATATTCACCACCAGATAAACCAAACCCATACCATTGGATTTGATGGATGATTTCACTAAGCACTTTAGTGAAAGGGAGGAGTGATCGCCTGGAATGGAGAGGTTTAAGTATTAAAGGAGAAAAAAGACAAAATCACTTTAAACTAAAAAATACTCTTTTCAGGGATCAAATGCCACATATAACCCTAATTTAAATTATATAGATCTAAAACCAAGTATCATGGCATTTCTGTAAAGTGAGAAAAGATTTTAAAAATTTCTATGCCAATTACACTTCAGTAGTTCAAAACTACCTCTTAAAAGTACCTCTAGGGGCCAGAGATTTAGCTCAGTGTTTTCAGCACCTGTCTAGCAAGCACAAGGTCCCTAGTTCAATCCCCAGTAACCACATACAACAATCCTGGGTGTTGTGACTCTCGCCCACCAGCAATCAGTACCACATACCACAGTGCTGGATGTGGTGGCTCACACTTGTAATCCCAGCATCAGGAGGCAGAGGCAGGAGGATTGCTGAGTTTGAGGCTTGCCTGGGCTACATAGTGAGCTCAGAGCCAGCCTGAACTGTGAAGCAAGACTCTGTCTCCAAAATAAAGTACCTCTACCCCACCCCGTTTGTTTCTTCCCCCCAAATAGAGTTATTTAAGTTTCAACTAACTGGCCTTCTTTCAACATCATATTTTGTGTAGCTCCTGTATACAAGTACACATTAATATGATTTGTATGCATTTTCTCTGGTGACTCTATTTCTACTTTGTTTCAGCAGACTCCAATCCCCAGATATCATGGCTTAAATCTCTGATGTCCCCCCCAAAGCCTCATACACTTAGAAGGTAATTACATTATGGGGGTGCTATACTCATCTACAGACCAGTTCAAAGATGAGTTCATAGCTGACTTATGAACTCAGGTAGGTCCTGACAGAGTTTGGCCTGTGCGCTCAAGACCTGGAAAGGTGTTACTCTCTCCCCAGTGTTTCCTTTTTCTCTCTGCCCCCTGCCTGAAATTAACTGAGCCATTTTCCTCTGCCCATGTCTTTCCACCATCTTGTTTCTGCCTTGCAGCCAGCCAACCACAGACTAAAACATGGCAAGCTAAATAAATGTTTCCTCCATTAAATTGTGATTGTTAGATATTTTGTCTCAATGATGAGAAAGAACTAAGATAGATTTTGGCACCAAGAGTGATATCATTGCTGTGACTCTATGCAACCATATGGTTTACAAACCTTTGAAAATGTTTATGGAAAGAATGCAGAAAAGTTTGGAGATGCTGAAGATGTAGGTGATATAAGCTCAGCTTGATAGATTCTGATCAGAGCTCAGAAGACCAAAATGCTGCCAGAGAGGCAGGCCAGGCTCAGGAGGTTTCAGCTGGGAACAAAGACTTTGTAGGCAATAGAACTAGAAGCTATTCATGTTATACTCTGACAGAAAATTTGTTTACATTTTGCTCATATCCTGAGACTTTGAGAGATACTAACTAATCTGGTGGAGGTAATGTTAAGGCAGCCTAGCCTTCAGACTTTGGCATGGGTACTGCTGGTTATTTTTAACCTTATCTACCATAAGAATTTGGGACCAAAAAGCAGAGCTAAATGATCTGAAAATTTTGCTGGTAACCAGAAAGGAAGTAACTGCAAAGTTGAGACCCAGGACAGTTTGCTTGCTGAAAAAGTTAGCACTGTAAAAAGCCAAGTATTTTACATCAAGACAATAGGAAACATGCTCTAAAGATATTTCAGAAGTCTCCAAGACTCTTCCTATTACAGGCACAAGGGTAGAAAACTATAATCTTTGTTTGGGAAAAAAGTAACCCTGGTTCCCTACTCAAGAAAGGTATCCCTGGAATTGGCTTCTTAGGATTAAGTTCATGGTGCTCAGTCATCCAGGTGGTTGGAGGCTTCTGCAGCCATGATCTGAGGGACCTATCTACTGCTTGGGCTGGTGGCAGGCCTTGGGATTATACATATAATGCTAGTTTTATAGGCATGCACAGTAAAATAGATGTGGGGTAAGGGAGGCTTCCGCCCAGGTTTCAGAAGACCTAGAATACCAGTGTGTCCCTGACAGGGCACTGTATGAAGCTATAAGAATGAAGATGAAAGTGCAATGGAGAGTCCAGGAAGATGGAGATGCCACAAATGTAGATTTTCTGTTGAGGAAAATCACAAGCAGTGAACAAAGCCACCTCAAAAGAGAGAGAGATCACAAGAGCTACAACAGGGACCACCATGTGGACAGGGCTCCCCATGCTATTTTGTGCTTAAATCTTACCATGACTTGTCCTGACTACTAGGACTTAACATTTTGCCTTGCTGGGTTTCAGTCTTGCTTTGGTTTCATTCCTGTTTCCCTATTTCTTCATTATGGAATGGAAATTTTTACCCTGTACTATTGTACATTGAAGTGTTTAACTTTCTTTTTTAAGTCTTACAGGGACTGATACTGAAGAGTTTTTCTTGAGGCTCAGATGAGATGTTGGACGTGGACTTTTCAGCAAAGCTAGACTATTAAGACAGTGGTGACTCTTAGAGATGGCCTAAAAGCCTTCTGTATAAAGAGCTGGAGATGAGCCTTTTGGGGGCAGAAAATGGTTGCTCTGGCTTAGATCTAGTGTGTCCCCCCAAGCCTCATTAGTTTGGAAGTTACCTGGATCTTGGGGGCACTGCATTCATGAGTGGATTAGTTTGCTGTTGAGGTCTTGGGTGAATGTGCTGTTAGGAGGTGAGGACTGTAACAAGAAGCAGATCACTGTTATTGTGATCTGGAAGGCTGTATCTCCCTCCCCAGCTTCTTCCTATACTCTCTGCTTCCAGGCCATAGTGATGAGAGCAGCTGTCTTCTGCCCAGAACTTTCCACCATGCCTTTCCTTCATGCCTCTGAGTCAGCTGACAATGGACTTAAAACATGAGCCGAAATGAATTTCTCCTCTTCTAAGTTTTGGATGTTGGGTATTTTGTCACAGTATGAGAAAGTGACAAAGACAGAATGTTTGGTTTTATTTTTCTTCTCTGCCCTCATGCTCTGTTTCTGTCTCTCTCTTTCCCTTGCTCCCTTTTCCTCTTGCTTTTTGCAGTGCTAGGGATCAGGCAAAGTGAACCTTCTTACAATTCATATTAAAAGCATTTGGTGATCACACTTGGACCTGCATCATAGGTGTGCATCCTAATATGTAATGACACACAGCCCCACATTTGGAAGGCACTGAGTATGCCTCAATGCTCTACTGTTGCCATCTTAAAAATCCTAATAAATTTGAATAAGGAGCCTGAATTTTCATTTTGTACTCAGCTGGGCAATTATGTTCCAGTGTTGCTTACATATGACCATCACAGAACATTTTCCTTCTTTCAAAACCATTTCCGTACAGCTCTCCTCCAGTCTTAACCTCCAGGCCAATCTGCGTAGGCCTGAATGGCATGTACAGATGGTGAGACTTTTGCTCTGATAAAGTCACAGAAACCAGTGCTCCTGAGGAAGAGGTGAAGTCAGGGAGGATTGAGAGTGGGAGAAGAGCCCCTGTGAAATTATCCACCCCACCCACAGGCCCATTCCAGAGATTCCACCAGCAGAGAGAATTCCTTTGTGGCAAAGCTCTTTCCAACTGCTTTAAAAATAAGAATATTCTTAAGAGGGTCAGCACCTCACATTATTGGTCTCTATCATGCTGTGAACAAGTTTGTAAGCTGCAGAATGCTGATCACTAGAGTAGGGCTTGGCACAGGGGAGCATTTGAAGGAATGAAAGGGACTTTGAGACAAAGAGGGGAGTAAATTCACAAGAGAGAAATCTGGATAAACTCTTATTTTACTATTAAATCTGGCCATGGGGATTGGGAGTCAGAATAGCAGAGAACTGAGGGGGCCAGAAGCTGCTAAAGTTTTTCTTCTGTTTCACAGATGTTTCTGGGCCCAGAAAAATGAAAGCTTTGCTATTCAGCCTCTCTTGAGGGGTAGGGTCTATATGAAGTCACTGTGCGCTTTATACTCACAATATATGGCAACCTGGTGCCTTCAAACAATGCAAAGTTGTTCTTACCAATCTCTAGGCTGGAAGTCTAAAACACACATAGAGTCACAGGGTTGTCCCTTTAGGAGGCTCTGGGGCAGAAGGCATCCCAGGATTCTTCTCTCCCTGCCTCCCTCTCTCCTTCACTTCCTTCCTGCTTTCCTTTTTAATGGTGTTTGGCAATCTTTACTGTCCCTTGACTTGTGGGTCCAGCACTCCAGTCTCTCCTCCTAGGGTGTGGTGTGTCTGTGTGCGAGTCTCCTTTCTCTGAGGCAGGGTCTTTTGTAAGTTGCCCAGACAGGCCTCAAACTCATGACTCTCCTGCCCCATGTTGTACCGCTGAGCACAACTGTGAACTAATCATTACATCAAGGGCCTGCTCTATACATGTGATGATCTTGTCTTCAGAACCTGAGCTTATGACAACCACTAAGACCTATTTTCAAATAAGATCCTGCTAATAGGTTCTGGGGGTGAAGACCTGGCATCTCTTATAGGAGCTCCAATTCAGTTCACTGTAAATCTTTATATTTTCATTTTTTATTCCTGCTTTTCTTGAACTTTGGGGCTTTGGGTTTCCCCTTAATGGAGACCTCAGATCTTCAGACTATTATTAAAGAATAATAGTGAAAATTCTACAGATCCCAGGCATTTTACAGGTCTATACCACAAGAGATTCTGTAGGATCTCTGACTATCCAAGAGGATGGGCAGGGGACAATAGTGAATGCCTTTGATCTCGCCAGCAGGAAAATTCCAATAAAAGCCAAGTCCTATGCTTTAAATATTATTTTATACTAGTCAGAACATAGAAATGTGAATGTTTACAATCCTGAAACTGAAGTGGAAAAGTCACAAAAATGTGACACTGAAAGATTTTTTTATCAGATTTATTGGTTTATTGAAAAATTTGGAAAAATTTAACAATACTAATGAATAAAACTGTTGATAAACAAATCCCATTCACTACTCCTTACACATTCCTTTAGTAAAACATAGAAAATTAAATGGAAGTAGTACCATAGATGAACAATCAAGTACTCGGAGTGATTCTTAATCATTAAAGAAATTACCCCAAGAGACCTGGCATTCAATTTTTTTTGGGGGGGGGGGTGGAGCAACCAGTGTCAGACCCATAGGCGAGCGTCCTATGACTGAGCTATGCTTCTAGCCCAAATCTGTATTATTAAGATAAAAAGAGATGATGTTTATAAAGTTAGACCTTTTTCTCAGTCTTTACCGGCTTTGAGTTATTTCTCTTCAAGAGTCATGATGGCTTGGATCAAGTCCACAGAATATTCTGCAGATTTGAGGTTGAAGTTTCTCTCTCCTAATGAGGTTTTTTCCCCTAGGATACCAGGTCACTTCCTATTTCCTTCTTTTATGTTCAGGAAAATCCCAAATACCCCACTGAGGCTCACTTATCCCTAATCATATTTCATGACCAGTAATGACACCATGCAATTAACTTGAGACATTGTTTTTGTGGAAAAATAAGTCAAAAACAATAGCCAGCAAAATTATAAAAGTAAATAAGGAAAAGTACCTTTTGCAAGTGATATGCTGCAAGCTGCAATATTTAATATCATCTTGGCACTATCATACAAACACCCCCACAAATGGGTAGAGTAGAAGTAGTACAGATATAGAGTATGGTATGATAAAGGTGGCCTTTTTCTTTCTTTCTTTCTTTCTTTTTTTTTTTTGAGACAGGGCCTCGCTTTGTAGTTCAGGCTGGCCCTTGGCTCACTATGTAGCCCAGGCAAGCCTGGAGCTCAGCAATCCTCCTGCCTCTGCCTCCCAAGTGCTGGGATTATAGGCGTGAGCCACCACGCCCTGCACTGTGGTATGTGGTATTGATTGCTGGTGGGCATGAGTCTCCACGCCCAGCATTGTACATGGTTACCGGGGTCGAACTCAGGGTCTTACGCTTGCAAGGCAGGCATTGGAACCACTGAGCTAAATCTCTGGCCCAAAGGTGGCATTTTTTTTTTTTTTTTGAGACAGGGTCTCGCTTTGTAGTTCAGGCTGGCCCTTGGCTCACTATGTAGCCCAGGCAAGCTTGGAACTCAGCAATCCTCCTGCCTCTGCCTCCTGAGTGCTGGGATTACAGGCGTGAGCCACCATGCCGGGCACTGTGGTATGTAGTATTGATTGCTGGTGGGCGTGAGTCACCACACCCAGCACTGTATGTGGTTACCGGGATTGAACTCAGCAGCTTGTGCTTGTGAGGCAGGCGCTGGAACCACTGAGCTAAATCTCCAGCCCCAAAGGTGGCATTTTGAATGAACTGGATAGCCACTGGAAAAAGAATATTTGAGTCCCTACCTCACACCATAGAGTAAAATTAATACAAAATACATCAAACAGAAAAATTTGAAAATCCAACCAAACCAAATACATATAGATATGCACACACATGTGAACAGAGAGGAATGAAATACAAAAATATAAAATTTACACACACAATATTATTTTTTCATGTGGAAAAACTACTATAAATAAAGACAAAGTAAATAGTAGACTGGAAAAAATATTTATAACTCACATAACAGAAAACATTATTTTCTTCTTTTTCTCCAGATACACACACACACACACACACACACACACACACACACACACCACAACAACTTCTTATAGGAAAAAAACTACAGACCAATAAAAGAACGACTAAAAGCTGTGAAGATATCCAAAGAGGAAGAAAACATTCAAAAGATGTTCATCTTACAGAGAATGTAATTTGAAAAGTACAATTCAATCATGCTTCAGAAAAAAAAAATTTTTTTTCTAAGAAATATACAAAAGCCCTGCACCTGTCTCTTAGGGAACTGGGAAGCACTCAGGCAAGACTGTACAGCAGCTGCTGCCTGTGGGTAGGACCTCCATGGCTCCCCACCAAGATGGGCTCCCTTTCTCTGGGCCGCTACACCTACTACCTGAGTCACCGTGTAATTCTCCTAATGTCACCTCAGTGGTATGAACTATGCCACTGCCAGGCTGTTCAGCCCCTCCCAGCCTATCCTAGATGTGCAGGTGAGGAATTCTTCAAAATGACCCGGCCCGAGCCAGCCTCTGAAAGTAATCTTTCGAGAGACAGAAAACCACAACAACCCAGCTGAGCTGCTCTGTGTCTGGATCCACAGAAACTACAAAAGCCAAGAACCAACGATTATTTGAAGCTAGCCATTACGTTTGGGAGAGATTTGTCATGCAGCCAGAAATAACTAACATAGGTGCCCACCTATCTCCCTGCTGGTAGAATAAACTGGCACATCATCCTAGGAGCTTAGCCACTTAGCAATGGATCGTCAAAGTAATGCACGCATGTGCTCTTCCTCCGACAGTCCACTTTTAGAAGTTCCCCAACAAATATACTCACATGAATTAACATGGATGTACAATATATTCATCACAGTATTGCTTAAAAAGAAATGATTGGAAACAACCTAAAAGTCCATGCAAATTATAATGTTCAATAGAATATTCTGCTAGCCAAGAGAGAGCATGAGAGTATTCTTTGTATGACACAGAACAAATCTGCAATATTCATTTTAAACAAAAGAACAATAGAAAGTTAGGTGCTTGTACACAGTGGCAGTTGTGAAAGGAGACAGAAATGGACATCTATTAGTACTTGCATGGAAATATATTGTGTGTCTTTGCAGTCATGTGGGGAACTTTTGATTTCCACACTGTGGGGAGCCTGATGGCGAGAGAAGGGTACGTGAGGAGGGGGAGGAGAGGAGCGGAGGTTCACTGTATGTATGTGCGTGTCTACCATCTCGCACTGTCATAGCAGGTGAGTATTCCTTGCTCAAAAATAAATGAAATAAGTTAAAATCAGACTTTTCTAGCAGTTACTTTTACTTTAGCAGTGCTATTTGGACTTTTTGATATCAGAGCTGAATCTTCCATTTGAGCCACAGTAGTCCTGAGGACTTGGGAAGTTTTTCTTCCAGGCCTGTGTGCACGGGTTAGCAGGTCAAGGGGATCATCAGTTTCCTCATATAAAATGTCTCTGAGTGCTCTTGCCTAAAACTCATTTCTCCTGGAAAGCACCCTGCCAGGCTGGATTCATTTCTCATTTCTTCTCCCCAAAGACAAGGCAGAAATTCGCATGTCTTGCATTTCATTCTGGTGTGTTCCCCTAGGGTGGAAAGACCTCCTGAAGGTCAAACAAAGGAATGATTCAAAATATTGGCATTGATTCTGAGAGAGAAACTTTAAAGATGGGGAAATAAATCCTTTGCCAATGTGATTCTTGCAAAAGAGTTTCTAATCTTTTGCTTCAAAAAACTTGGAAGACAATTTAGTTGTCAGCTGATAGGACATTAAAAATTATTTCTGATAATGAGTCACAAGGACAATTTTTATGTGTAACTAAGAACTTCAGAAAAATGAATGCTACTGTGATAAGAAAATTCCTTTCATTTCAGTCTGCTTATAGTGTTCCTTAGCACTGGCATTGTTAAGCACAAACAATAGAATAAAATTATGTATATTCATATTCGTGCATATGCAACTAAAATAAAGCAGCTCTGTAAGACATAGATTCTTAATAAAATTTCACTTTTATGTTTAATAGTTACAGTTGGTCAAACAATTATAGTGTAGTTCCATCTAAATATTTTTTAAATTTAGGACCAGAAATATTTTTAATTTCAAATAGTTTAGATACTGTTAATTTCAAATAGTTTAGATACTGTTGTGTTGTTTACCTCAGTTTTGTTGCATCAAAGAACAAATGACTTTTTAAAAGATTACTTTTTAAGTATTCATACATATATATATATACACACACACACATATGTACATATATATTCAGGAATATAATTCTTTTGGTGAAATAGAATAAAATGAGTTTGAAGTGAAAAAAGAATATCTTGATAAAGTTCAAAAATGATGATGGCTGGCATGGTGGCTCACACCTATAATCCCAGCACTTGGGAAGGCAGAGGCAGGAGGACTGCTGAGTTCGAGGCTTGCCTGGGCTACATAGTGAGCTCCGGGCCAGTCTGAACTACAAAGCGAGACCCTGTCTCAAAGAAAAAAAAAAGCCTTATTCCCACCACCTCTGATGCCTGTAAAGAACAGAGCTGTATAAGACCTACACCCAGCAGTTGCTGACTCTGCCTTGATGGTTTATTCTGAGCTTTCTCTTTTCCCAACCTACACTTGCTTTCTGGCTTTGCTCAAATCCATTCAGCTTCAGATAGCATTAGTGTATATTTTACATAATCAGTATGCAATAGAAAGGTAAAGGGGTGCTGTTAATAATTATGCCAGGAAAACAGGTAGAAATCATACTTGTCCTAGGATTTGTATTTTCCTTAGCTATGGGGCTGCTGTTTAGGATAAAATTTCTCCAAATGTTGGACTGGATTGGGAAACAGTCAAAGCAGCAGATAAATCAGGGAGACCAGGCCTGGAAATGCCCATTATCACTGTAAGACTCAGGGAATCACCCTGGCAGTGAATGTTGGTGGCTTTTGCTCACTCAGTACGCTGGGACAGTCATCATTGTGGTGGATAGAGGGAGTAGCTATCTACATAATATGATAAAGGAGTATAAAAAATCCAGAAAGGCATATATATCAAATATATGTACTAGGGCTTGGGATTTAGCTCAAGTGGTACCACGCCTACCTTGGAAGCATAAGGCCCCCCGGTACTGCCCCCCCAAAAAATATATATTTCTCATAACTTCTATCATACTTGATATTCCCCAAATTAGTTATTGCTTAGGACTTCTGCAAACTGGTGTGTTTTACCCGGGGTAATACAGCTTGGGGCAAATATAGATCCATTTTCTTTTCCACGTAGAGAAGTGACATGAGCACATGGGTCACTAGACAAGTTTTAAACCGGGGACTACAGGTGACATAGGAAAAGATTTTAATGAAATGTACTGAAACAAGCTTGTTGGGAGGAGGAGACCCTGGAGGAACACAGTTTCTAGAGCAGTTTTCCCTGTGTCTTTTTTTTTTTTTTTTTTTTTTTTTGAGACAGGGTCTCGCTTTGTAGTTCAGGCTGGCTCTGAGCTCACTATGTAGTCCAGGCAAGCCTCGAACTCAGCAATCCTTCTGTCTCTGCCTCCCAAGTGCTGGGATTACAGGAGTGAGCCACCACGCCCGGCACTGTGGTATGTGGTATTGATTGCTTGATGCGCATGAGTCTCCATGCCCAGCATTGTATGTGGCTACTGGGGATCAAACTCAGGACCTTGCACTTGCGAGGCAGGCGCCGGAACCACTGAGCTAACCTTCCGGCGCCCCTGTGTCATATTTATACCTGCAAGGCCATTTGGGCCTTTCTATAGCCATTTAGGTGGGCATGAGATGGACAGAAGAAATAAAAATGGGTAGAAATGAAACAAGGAAGATCATAACTAAAATTACTCTTTAAAGAAAATTAGAGCTTTTGGATCACAGCTAAAGTTACCTTAGGGTACCCTTATCAGCTTCCCTTGGTTAATTTAAGCTCCTTTTTTTCAAACCCATAATACTAAAATTCCTTAAGGACACTGTAAGTCCATACATTGGCTTAGTTAAAAAATAAAGAGCAGAAACTTGATAAGGGAGCAGATTGAGAGAATTCAAAGAATGTTTAAATTATACATCTTTAAAAAAAAAAGACAAAACTAAAAACTGGGCTCACACCTCTAAAGTGGGCCAGTACCCTTTTGGGGAGGACACTTTTTCATAGGTTCTATCCTATCAAGAAAGACATAAATGTTTCTAGTTCCAAAAGAAATCACCTCTCTCTCTCTTGAGGGCCCACACTCTATTTCATAGAACTTTTAACATTTTGTCTTTTAAGTCTCTTTATGCCTATTATGAACAGGTCCTAAACATCTTTTCTACATGGTGGGGGTCAGCAAACCTGTAGCTTAGCTGGGGCGGGTTTACCCTTTTCTATGTCTGCCTCAGGAACCTTCCAGGACCCTGTCCAGTAACAGGTGGTTTCCGCTGCTTCACCCACAGAAGAGTGAAAGGACAGCCTATTGTCTCTCTGAATGTGTTTGAAAGGATCAGTACAGGACTAGGCTCTAGCTCAGGGGTAGAGCTTGTGCTTAACACACCCAAGGTCTCGACTGTGCCAGAAACCCATCTGTCCTTGCAGTTCTCCTTGCTGACAAGTGCTATATTGACGTGATAAGAAGTGTGAAAGGGTTGGCAAAGTAAATATAATCACCATACCACGAACACAGCTGAGGCCCACAGTGAGGTGTGCCAACTGCAGGTTTAATGGTTTAGTCCTTCTTCCATAGGCTACAGACGTCTGAAGTTTATGAGACCAATCCCAGCACATTTTCCTTGGCTTTATAAGGAGGATAACTGGATGACTCCTCTCATGCATGCTGAGAAAATATTCACCAACAACTGTGTTCCTTTATAGCCTTTACCAAGTAAGTCTTTCAAGAAGTGGGCTCCTCACCCACCTGGCAACTCTTCTCTCTTTTTCCTGTTCTACGTGTTAGCATGGCCTCCTTTGTAGTCCTTAACTGTACACACACCACTGCTTCCTCTGGGACTTCCTTCTCCTCAGATCTTTACATCACCAGCCAATGTTCACCCTTCAGGCTGAGCTGGTTTTCTTAGCCTTTCCTTATTCCCTTGTACGAAGTAGCCTCCCTGGTCACGCTGTATCCCAGCATCATGTTCATTTCCTTGGTAGTACAGCTCGACCTGTAATCACCTTGTATAGTTATGGTATACTTTTTGTGTGCATGTGTCATTTTATATACTTATGTACTTTTCATTATACAATCAGGTCTCCTTCACTAAAAATACAGGGATTGTGAGCCAAGGGCCAAGTCTAACTTTTCACTGCTCTGTTCCTAGTGCCTGTTGCCTAGGAGGTGCTCAAGAAATGCTGCTTTCCGAAGAGATGAATAGGAGTGCTCAACATGTACCTGTGGCCAGCTGGAATTTCTGTCACAGGCAGTTAGGGGTGCTGCAATTCCAGCAAGAGTTCCTTCTGGAAGCTGGAGCTGATCGCTTGTTCACCTGACAGTACCTGCCTGGCAGTACCTACATGACAGAAAGAACAATCTTCTTCGTGGCAGGCTTCCAACCAGTCTGCCTCAGCAAAGGGGCAGTCAAGCTTGTATTAGGCAAACTTGTCCAGTCCAAATTCTCCAATCTACATATAAAATGCTCAATATATTTTTTAATAAAGGAAATTCCACAGTGTAATCCAGTTTTAATGGCACAGTTATGAGGAAGCACAGCACGTAGGATTATGTAATTGGAAAAAATATCAAGCAAAAAACGTGTTAAAATCTTACTTCAAAAGACGCTGAACTCAGTAATTATTCAATCCCAAAATAAGGCAAAGGCTCCAGCCCATGTTAATCCTGGAGTGATTTCACTGAACTTTGGCATCTCCAAATTTAGATACTTAGAATTTAGATATTATTGTCTATTTTATTTTT